>PVLD010023437.1:0-27390 GCA_004027595.1 Dinomys branickii | reverse complement strand
TTTCCCACGTCTCGCCCCGGCAGCCTGGTCCGCCCTACCACATCTCCCCCGGCATCTCAGAGAAATACGCCCAGTTTAAACTTCCCAGCCGAGGTTCCGGCATTCACGCTCACCAAGTCTGTCTCGAGCTGGTGGTGTTTATTAAGGAGGTTCGCTCCCTTGCTGCTCACCCGGTCGCCATCTTCCTGAGTCCTCTCCCATTACTTATTAATGTGTGATTGTGAACAGCTTGATTAACCTCATCACATGGTACTTTCCTTAGCTACACACAGGACCTAAGTCACTGAATGTTTGTGAGGATTTAATGAGCTAATGTATGTAACACATTTAGCATAATGTCTGATGCTGAATAGTGAACAAATACTGTATTGTTATTATCTGTACTTAAAATAAATTAAGGTTAATAATTTTTCCATTCTAACAAGAAATTATCAAGCATAAGAAACTTTCAGACCCTTATTTTTTTCTCTCAACTGATCCAGAGCTTGAAGACATTTTTCACATGGATTTTCCTACTTTAAGCAAAGCAAACTGAGGCTTTGAATACAAAGTTTCCATATCATAACTTCAATATGATTCTTATGCTTCTACTTTTGTATCACTCCAATTTCCCAATCTTTCATTTTCTCCCTGAATTTTTGTGCATTATCCTTTTTTTGTACTGGGACTCGAACTCAGGACCTCGCACTTGCCAGGTAGGTGCTGTACCGATGATTTATATTCTTGGCTCCAGCATTACCCTTCTTGCTAAGATTCTGAACAATAAGAACCAGGAGTGGAAACCAGGAGTGGAACCAGGAGTGGAAACCAGGAGTGGAACCAGGAGTGGAAACCAGGAGTGGAAATGAAAGGTTGGTTTGACTGATTGCTCCCATGGTCAGGGTTTAAAATTCTTTGGTTCTGTGCTGGCTCCTAGGTCTTACTTCACACCCGACAGGCAAGAGGAGACCAATCAGGGAAACAATAACTTTCAGTCTCCCCACGTCACCTTCTATCCCCAACCCATTGGTTGTTTCTGTGACTGATTAAAAGAAGCAGACAATCTGTCAATGAAAGATAACAGCAGGTCATTGCACATGGCACCACTGAAGGTAGTGACCACCAGAAAATTTTTGAGTAAAGAGTCTAAATCAGAAGCTCATATTCATACTTACAAAATCTGCAGCGTTTAATCATCCAAGATCCAAAGCAGGGCAGGAAAAACAATATAAGGATAAAAAGAAAGAATGTAAGATAGAAAAGGAAAATATTAAAAATTATAAACTCTTGTTTGCCGGTGAATACACTTCTAGATACATGTGATTTGTTAGAGAGAATCACTCCCTAAGTATTGATCACAGAAGTTTCTTGAAAGTAACCATCATTAGGAAATTCTTTGGAAGTTTGTAAGTAAGCGGAGTGCACGATGTTATGTGATGAGATAAGAGAGCCTGTTGGCTTGCTCCATGTCCCTAGGGCCGTTGGTCCGGCATATTAAATCACTGCCCTGCTTCCACGCCCACGGAACTCCCGGGTCTGGGGAGCAGGAGGCCCCACAGAAGCAGGACTTCCGGGATCATGGTCATTAGTGAGTGTTTACGCACAGGCGCAGCGTGGGAGCAGCAGGACGATCTTCAGAGCAGCTGATGCTTCTCCCGCCATGACGGTGAAGCTCCTTTCGAATCAATGATAGGAAACGGACAGAGCTGTGGATTCATTTATGAACTCAGTGAAACTCCTGAGAAATAGTGAGAATCAAGTAACACGAGGCCTCTAATTCCTGTCTTATAAAAACCCAGGATGAGGAACCAAGTTCTAGGGAAGGCCCCTGGGCACGAAGCAGAGCGAGCCACAGCCGGGGAACATCTCTCACATGGTGCCGCAATAGGCTCTGCATCACTGCTCACCCCGAAGGGGGTCTTTGATAACAGAAAAGAGCTCGATTCCCTTTGATTTCCCAGTCCTTATGTTCATATATAAAGGAGAACTACATACATTCACGAGGAGTGATATTAACTGTACTACCTCAGCCAGGCTAGAGTAGCAAGTTAATTACTATTCTGGGTGTTGCTGTGAGGGCACCTTGTAAACATGGTTAACCCTGACTTTAAGGAAAGGAGGTTGCCCTTGATAACACGAGGGGGCCTTGTCCAGTCAGTTGAAAATGCTAACGGATAAAAAAAGTTTCTCTGGAGGAGAAATTCGCGCTGTGGGCTGCAGCAACTGCTCCTCCCCACCTAAGCGAATTCTTTAAAATCTGTCTCCCTCCTTCCTCTTCTATATCTTTCATTTTGTTCTTTATTTGTGATTTGGGTTTGTCCTATAAGAGAAATCATGCAGTATTTCAACTTGTCTGATTTGTTACATGTAACATGATGGTCTCAAGGTGCATCCATTTTCCTATGAATGACCTGAGTTTACCTTTCTTTGTGGCAGTGGTCTGTAAATAGCACATTCTCCGTATCCATTCAGCTGGTGGTGGGAGGACATAGGGGCTCCTTCCAAGATGTAGCAGTTATGAACTGTGCTGCTGTAAACAGGGGTGTGCATGTATCCCTGTAATATGGTGTCTCTAACTCTCTCGGGAAGGTACCTAGAAAGAGGAGGAGCTTCGTTAAATAGACTTTCCAGTACCAGTTTCAACAGAACAGCACAAAAGATGCAGTAGTATTTTAACGTGTTAGATTTGCCAGCTTCTCCCCAGTTCTCCTGTGCCCTGTTGCTGACCCAGCCCTGCTTCAACCCCGACCTACGAGTCCTGACTAGTTTCCCCGCTTACACTCCTAGGTGGGAAGCTGATGGTGTGAAGTTTTGCAATGGAGGGATGAGAGAGGACCGTGCTGAGGTATTAGGAGTGTTTTATGTGACCTTTGTGTCAAGCCCACAGACTGGACGTGGCCTGGTCTGCTTCCTGTCCAACCGGTAACTTCTCCTCCCCACAGGCTTGTGAGCTTTCAGCCTTTGCTCTCTACCTATTTTCAGGTATCCCGCTTGCCTAGTCTACCCTTCCCCAGGCTCTAAACATCTTTCCAAACGCACTCACCGCTCAACCGTTTGAGCTCCCCTTGCCAGGGACGGCCTTGGCGGCTGGGCCCTGGGTGTCGTTCCGTCTGTCCTCATCACAGACCATTCTTGGCTTGTAGCCATGCTGGCATCCTCTCACAAGCAACTCATCTTTACAAATTTTGATGTAATAGCCATACAAATGGAAGAAGCACCTTTAAACTCCTTGAATGCATGAGGGATTATAAATTGCTATTTTAGAAACATAACATTATGGTGACTGTTTTCAAGGTGGTGATTTCTAGCCACGATGACTGGTTCAGGGCGGTCTCGTCATTAGCCTAGCTCCTGAAGGAGCACCTGAGTTTATAGCCAAAGAGTCATTTTTAATTGAGTTGACACATGAGAAACAAGCAAACCACAGAGTAACTCTTTTTTTCTATGTAAGGACTCAGCCAGAAGGAAAAGATACGTTTGAGCTGCCCCTGCCTGACTTGGCCATATCCTCCAAGACACTCTCTTTTGTTCAGCGTGAGGAATGTGCTCCACTCTCTGAAATGGCCGTGCACCAGCTTGGCAGAATGCGGAGTGACCCATTTCCCTGTTGTTTCCTGAAAGATACACACTGACCTAAAATTCCTTCTGTCAACAAGTGTGGAAGGAACCCATCTTCATGTGAACACCTTTTCCGGTCCTGCTATGGTTGTCTGTAGCCTCAAAGGCCATGGCAGGATGTTTCTTTCCTAAGTCTTGGGGCTCTTATCCCTCAGATGTCCTTGAACAACTAAACAGAAGTGATGTAATGATCTCGAGGGCTCCTAGCCTACATTCAAGAAGAATTAAGTATCTCTTTACACATAAGTAGCTTTGTCTACTCAGAAGAGAACTAGGGGTATGTCTGTGTGTTGTGTATGTCGATGCATGTATGTGTATATACATGTACATATATAAATGTGTGTGGGCATTTTTGGAGCTTTTTTACAAGTATAGCTCCACACAAACAACTGCAACAGAACGATTCAGCTCACTGTTTAGGGCAGATTAACATTTTTAAGTGTCTATTATGTACCAAGCAGCATGACCATGAGAAGAGCCTTCAGAAGGGGCACAGCCCTGCTGCCATCTTGATTTTGGACTTCTGGATTACAGAACTGTTAGGAAATAAATTTCTGTTGTTTAAAGTCACCAAGTTTATGGTAATTTGTGGTTGTCACAGAATATTGCTTCGGATGATGGGAGGAAAACACAGTAAAAACAAAACTAACTCCAGGCCTGAAGAGCTGATGGTGTGGAAAGGCTTTCTAAGATTTAGCAAGGAAGAGAAGCTCTATTTTAACTCACCAAATTTTAGGCACAGATGGCACAAAAGGCAGAGGGGTCAGAACTGATGGGATATATGGGTAAATATTGATGATGTGTGGTACTATGTTACAGTTGAGTAAACTGAGGCTCAGATCATACAGCCACTAAGCGTCTGAGCTGAGCGCTAGACCTAGCTCCATCTGGCTTCTTGGCCAGCCTCTCCATTTCACCTCTGTCAGGCTGCTTCCCGGAGAGGGCTCTTCCCTTCCCCCCACCTGCCCAGCCCTTACAGCCTGCTGAGAGTCCCTGTCTTCCTGCAGGGTTGCTGCTGGAGCCAGGTCGCACCAGCCCATACTGACCTCAGGAGCCCTCTTCAGCATCTCCTCCTCTCCATGGCCAGTGACACAGTGCTAGGAGCTTGGAATTGGCTGGAATATTTACATTACAGAAATTGTCAAACAATGCAAATGAGGTTTTTTGTTTTGGAAAGCTAGGCTGTTAAACATTTAGCAACATGACATCTTACCTTCTCCATAGTTTAAACTTATGTCTAATTTCCATGCGTTCATTCTTCTCAAGATTATGTTTCACATATGCAGGTTCCATGTCTCAATTATGCTAGTTATACTTCTTGAGGAAGGGGTTGTTCTTCTACCTCCTTATCACCTGGAGAGGTCCAGGGCTGTGGGATTAGATGGCTTTAGTCAGCACCTGGTTGGTACATAGTGATCCATAAAATATACCCCAATTCCTCTTATGACATCATGAGTGTGTACTCACAGATTCCATCAGTTCTGACCTCTCTGCCTGTTGTGATATTTGTGCCTAAACTTGGTGAGTTAAAAGGAGACCTTTTTCTCCTTTCTAAATCTGCAAACAGCTTTCCCCACCTTTTGTGCTAGCCATACCATCTTCAGCTTTTCAGGCCTGGTGATAGTTTTGTCTTTACTTTTCTTCCCTCCTGCCATCTGAATCAATTTTCTGTGACTACCACAAATGACCATAAATTCAGTGACCTTAAACAGTTTTATTCGCTAACAGTTCTGGCATCCAGAAGTCCAAAATCAAGGTGGCAACAGGGATGTGCTCCTGGAGGCTCTAAGAAGGAATCCTTTCCACCTCTTCCTAGCTATTGGTGGCTGCTGGTGACGATCCCTGGAGTTCCTTGGCTTGTAGTGGCAGGCTTCAAACTCTGTAATCATGTGATCTTTTATGTGTGTGTGTGTGTGTGTGTGTGTGTGTGTGCAAGGTCATGTGCATCTCTGTACCCCAATTTCCCTCTACTGGACTGCGGGCCACCCTAATCTAGGAAGATCTCATTTGAACTGGATTGCATCTGTAAAGACTGTGTTTCAAAACAAGGCCAGGTTCATAGGTACCAGGGATTAGACTTGAATATATCTTTCAGAAAGTCACACTTCATTTGGCCTTTTCTCCTTTCTTGCAAAAAGAGGTATCTCTTTGCACACATATTTATATGTACCCTATTAGTCTTTTCTCTTATACTGCATGCAAAGATATCTTCATATTAGGAGTAGACAGATACGCTCATTCTTTTTTATACTGTACAATATTCCACTGTGTGGGCCTATTGGGGCTTAATAATCAGTATCTTCTTGGTTTATACAATAGATATTGTATTGGCATGTTTATCTGAAATACCTTGGGTGATTTCCAATCTATTTGCTATTACAAACAATGACCCAAATATGATGCTACTTTATTTACTATGCATATAGCCTTTACCGTCTGCACAGTGCTGGAGCACTGTCTGTTCTCTATCTGTACAGTCACCTGCACAGACAGTAAAGGCTGTATCAGAAGTGTATTTCTCTATAAAAGTATAGATGCATCTGCAGTCCTGTTGGTCCTGCCATTGCCTCTCAATGGGGGCAATGCCCGCCATGCATGGGAATGTGTTTCCCCCCTTGTTGTCAACAGAAGTGCCAGATGATTGCCAACTTGACGAGCTAGCTGTGGTATCTTGCTTTAGCTTTTATTTGAGCTGCTTTTTTTTTTTTTAGAAATGAGGCCCAACATACTTCCATGTTGAAGGCAGGTAAAGTACATTTTTAGCAGGATCCTTGAGTTACTTTTATGCACATAGGTTAGAGTTTCTGGCTGAAAGCCAAAGGAATTGAAGGGAAAATGGTACAGTGAAAGCTAATAGCAAGCAGCAGATTTCCATCCAACTCCCCTCCTGACAATTGCTGGCAACCCTTGAAGGGTGGTCTCCCCATAGGAGCATATCTAGAGGGTTCACTTTACTCTCCATAAAGATAGACTATCACGTTTTGAAGCAGGTTTGACAGCCCATTACCCAATTCCATGCTAAATAAGATGTCAGGGAACGTTAAAGATTCTGGTTGAAAATAGGCTTCCTTGGAGCATCAACTGTCACATTGTTTTCCCACTTCAAGGGTGACAGCACAGTGCACTCTGCTGCCACTCGAGCTTAGAGCATCCCAGGACACTTGCAAGTTTTGGCACGACTTTTCAAAGTGTGATGGACATGAAGACTGGTATTTGGGTCATACCTGAAAATATGCTGTAGCTGAAGCAGAGTTGTGGCTATATGTTTCTTAAAACAAGCAGAACAGCAGGTTTCTATTGATTTGCTGGTTTGGTTTTTGTTGTTGTTATTTTGTTTTTTGGGAGTTTTATTATGTAGTTCAGGGTGGCCTTGAACTATATAGTCCGGGGTGCCCTCCAACTAGGGGCAATCTTTTAGCCTCAGCCTCCCGAGAGCTGGGATCACAGGTGTGTGCTACCATGCCCAGCTACAATTTGCTGGTTTGAGCTAATGCTAGAGTCTGGTAATTTCCATTGGCCAGGGGTGCACTTCTAAAATTAGGTGGTCATAACCAACTTGTCCTAAAGGCTGTTGCTTTTTCACATAACTGGCACAAGCTAGTTACATGTACAAAACATGTTTTCCTGTACAAAACATCTGCACCTTGGATCTGGGCCCTAGAATAAGGCCAAAGGGTTTGAAGTGCCTGGGTTGCTGTGGTTGCTCAAGAAGCACAGGGTAGAGACAGAAGAGACGGGAAAGAGAAATAAAAACACACACTATCTCCCACAGGCAAGAGGACAGTTTCACCCTGTGTTGTAGTCTCCGGGAAAAGATTTAAATGTTCAACATGTCTGTGTGCAAGCTGAACAGAACTTGACTCAAGAGCTGACAGAGCAGAGGGACAGACATAATGTGAAGACAGATGCCAAACTTTTTATCCCATTTTATCCCATTAGATTTCTGTAGCCTCAGCTGAAAAGTCAGTGTTTTAGCCAAAGTGGCCTTCAGGTCTCTAGGAAGTAATCTAGACAACCGTCACCATAACCCACATGACAGGTGTTATCCACAGCAAAGCCGGTGAGAAAATAATAATGTATTACTCAGCCATACGATCTCCAAAATTAGTGACTTTTTGAAGTGTACTAAGAGTAAATGAAGCTAGAAAGTTTATTTCAGCTTTGCCTTGGTAATGATTTATGATTCCATGCAGTTGTACTTCTCTGCTTTTGTCAGGATCTCATGATGGGTTTGTTGAAAAGAGCACACAGTAGAGAAATAACACAGCAAGGGAATCAGTTTGTGTACCAACTTTCAGACCCACCGAGGTGGTTCCCAGCTGTCTGGAATCCACCCTTTCCCAAGGAATAGGCCCTGGACTCCGGGGACAATGTGTGGACAAGAGTTATCATCAGAGAATTCCCACCCTAAATGTGTTCCTGGTGGGGAAAGGGACCCTACAGAGCAGCAGACTTCTAAATCCCAGGCCTGCATGGGAACTGCAGGCACCTGGCTGGGAGGCTCTGCCAGAAGCCTCAGCGGTACCCAGCACGGTCTTTAAGGATACCCCACAGGCACTCCACCGGGCACGAGTGCGCACCTGCATATCTGTCAGGGAGCTGAGGGCAGGATGTACCTCCTAGCTTAGTAAGGCCCCAGGAGGCACTTGAGATGCTCTGACACCAGGTCAAGGGCTTGTGCCCCTGCTACTGCAGTGCAGCCTGCAGAGCGCCAGCTTTCGGCTACCAGCAGGCCTCTCCTTCCTAGGGAGGCAGGGACCAGTAGCTCACTGACGCGAAAGATCAAGGGCTAGCCCACTTAACCACCCTGGGACAATGCGGAAGGGTCAGCTGAGAGCCATGGAGGCTACACTGCAGCTCCACACCTCTTCCTGCTCCCCTCCTGTCCTTCTCCTCCCACCCAGCCCCAGGGCAAGACCGCAGGCTCCACCCAGAGGTAAGAACAACTGGACCAGAGTGAGGCGACTGAGGCTGCGGGGAGGTTTGGGCTCAAACCCTGCTGACTTCTGCTCAATCGAGAAGTACTACATCCGTACCATTTATAATACACACCATTTCTAATGGGTTCTACTACTCTTTTCCTATACCCCAAATAGGTAAAATTCTTCTATATTTGCTCCTTATTTTACAAAGACCTCAACAGGAAACAAAAGATGACTCACACACTGAGATAAAAGTAGTCAAAGGTCTAAAGGTACCATTGTAAGATCAAACATATCCTCGGAAAGGCATGGGGAGGCTGACCACAAGTCAAGATGTGGGGATTTTATCGGAATCACTTAACCCAGTTAGTCATTAACCGGCTTTGCCAAGTGAGCCTAAACGAGGCCCCTAATAGAAACAATCGGGACCACGTGTTAGACCTGAGCAAATACGGCCGTTTGAACTCTAACTGGACTTTTCCTGAACCTTTTAAGACCCCCTAATCATATTTGGTCAGGAAAGCACACATAATTTTTTATAACAGCACTTTACATGTCTAGCTGAGGCCATATCACTAATGATCACATCACGAACAGATACCTCGGCCAGATTTTTTGACCTGACCTGTGAGAACCTGCAGCTCCCACCTCAAGCAGATACTAGTGCATTCATAGTGTTTAGAAAAAGGCCCAGAAATGAAGGTGCGTCCGGCTCAGTTTTCACACCAAGGGGCACTTGTGCGCGCACGCGCGCACACACACACACACATATACACACACAACCCACAGGAACCAGAAAAAGGAAAAAACCCACTTTATTCACAAAATGTATTTTTAAACAGCATTTTTCCTGTGCAGCCGTCTCGCCTGATTCCATCATGAAGAGCAGACATTTAAAACAGTATACCAATTTGCCAGGCATGATGGCGCACTCCTGTAATCCCAGTACTCAAGAGGCTGAGGCAGGAGGATCGTTGCAAGTCCATCTGAGACCAGCCTGGGCTACAAAGTGAGCTCAAGGCCAGCCTGAACTGCATAGCAAGACCCTGTCTCCAAATAGTATACTAATTAAAAATAAATTATTTTTTAAACTGACCTCAGATTCAGAATGTGTCAATATTAGAAAGGATCTTAGAATTCATTTATAAAATACGTTTTTATGTAGATGAAGAAATGGCACCAGATAGCTGTGTTGCTGGTCACCAATGAACCTCTGCTCTGCCAACACAAGGGCTCACTGCTCTAATCCGGTGAGGAGCTATGACACTCTATGCCAATTTTCTCACTTGGAATTTCCCGGTTCTTCAGTAGGTGGAAAAGATGTCTCTTCCAGGTAATAGTGACAACATTAGGTGCTTTGCTTCACACCTCGCAGCTGATAACCTCACTTTCTTACTTAAAATTCTTCAATGGTTCTTACATTTTAAAACCAGAGGCTTCCTGGTCTCACCTTCACACCATCCTTGCCTTCTCCCTGGCTCCACTTCCTCAAGGCTCCACCCTCTTCCTGCCCCTCCAGCCTCCTCCACCTGCCAGGCTGTGGCGCCGTCTTCTCCCTAAGAAGCTATAGGGCAGGGGAAGAGCCCCAGCACTACTGTTAGCTGTGCAGGATGAGCCCTGTGAACCCCTGAGATCATTTATTCTCTTGTGAAATGCAAAGCCCAGGCTATTCCACGTCTAGGGTTTCATGTGAAGGTCTAGCTTTGGGCTCAGGACAGGCACAGAGGTAAGGGAACTGCACGATTCTGGCTGCACTCACATACCAGCACCCTAGTACAGGGGAATCCCTGACCTTGACTGAGCTGGATACGAGCAAGTCTACCCATTTACAAGGTCGCATGGCTGCAGCAGCAATATGCTATGCTACAGAATGCTTCATTAAGGTTCGGGTTCCAGCGGTGTATGTGTGTGAGGTCTTAAGTAACTCATGCGAGCAGGTAGCTCAGCTTCCATATCATGAGCTCTGTAGTACTTTCTGCTCCAACCCGTGGTCTCGAGGGTGGTCCCTGTATACCACTAAGTGAGAGCAAGGAAGATTTTAAATGGAGAAGTGGAATAAAATGCTAAAAATCAAGTATGTATGTATGTGTGTATTTATTTAGAGACAGGGTCTCACTCTATAGTTCAGGCTGGCTTTAAACTCACTGTGTAGCCCAGGCTGGCCTCGAACTCACAGCGATCCTCCTGCCTCTGCTGAGTGCTAGAATTATAGGTATCTTCCACCACACCCAGCTTCAAGTTTGGTTTTTAAGAAATTATTACCAACCGATTAAAAAACATGTGAAGCATTCACTTTGGAACTGATCTGTGTTTTTATTCTTCCATATTATTTCACATAATGAAAATGTTCTTTTTACAATATTCTTACATCTTTTTCCAGTGAGTACAAATAAACTGGAAAAAAAAGGCCAGGGTCTGTTCTGGCCCGTGGGCCCTTCTAGTTCATGGTTTTACTGGCAGTCATTTTTTCATAATTCTGTATTTATTCCCTGTGGATGTATCCTGCATTCTACTGCCAACCCTTTTGATGATCATCACAGGATCTTTCTGTGAAGACCCAATGCTGTATCCTGACCACCACCCCCCATCTCAGCCCAGCCAGCAGGAAAGATGAGCAGAACAGATGTTCTGGCTTTTCCTGGCTGAGGATTTGAGTTCCTCCCTGTGAATGAGATGCTCTGTCACCCTGACACCAGAAGCACCTTCCTGATTTCATCAGACGAGATGAGATGTTTGTTTGGGATCTGACCCCCATGTCTTGCCTTAGGCAAACAAATCAAATGTGCAAATTTAGTGAGCACAATAGGCCTGATGTGTAAAATGTACAATGAAGAAAATTTTATTCGATTGGAAATACTCCATCCTTTTCCCGGTGGCTGTATAACCTCCTGAGAGGATTTTGTAAAAAGAAAATAAAGATCTCAGTAAAAAAAATCTTCATGTTTCACAAAGGAGACAAAAATGGGGAATTTTGAATGGTACATAGTATTTCTCAGTAAGAGCTATAATATGTGATGCCTCAAAGTAGCAGTAAGACCCTTACTGAAATACGTGGTTTACATAGTTTTTCTAGATGATTCAACCAGTACTTCACAAAATTTAACATACCCATGGGGCATCGGAGAATTTTTTTTTAAATGTAGTTTCTACTCGGAAAGTTGGTGGTAGGACTTGTGATAATGCATTTCTGACAAGCTCAATACACTGCAGCTACTGCTGGTCTGTGACAAGGATTTATACCATGTTTAAAAGCAGTGTTTTTTCCAAATATGACTGCTGGATCGCTTGCACAAAAATCCCCTGGGATTTTGTTCTGTTGGGTAAAAAAGCCAATCATGGGCTGTGGATGTGGCTCAGTGTTGGAGCACTTGCCCAGCATGTTCAAGGGCCTGGGTTCCATCTCCAGTGCTTCAAAAACAAAACAAAACCAGCCCTATACTTCACCACTGACTCACCAAATCCAGCACCTACAGCAGAAATCCAGGACTCTGTAGTTAAAGTCCTTCTTGGGTAATTCTGGTTTTCTAACCAGTAGATGACAAATATACATATTTATGGTATATAGCATGACAACTGAATATGCATACACAATATACAATGACCAAATCAGGGTAATTCCCATTTCCCCTATACATTTACCATCTCTTTCTGTTGGCACACTTCAAATGCCTCTCTTCTAGGTCTTTATAAACTACGTAATAAATTGTAAGTTGTAGTCACCCTACTGTGTTCAAACACTAAAACTTGTCCCTCTTGTGTTTTGGTATTGGTTATCTCCTTTATACCTACACTTCCTAGCCTCTGGTGACCACTGCTCTGTCCGCTAGGAAATCAGCTTTCTTAGCTTCCGTATGTAAATGAGAATATGCAGTCTTTGTCTTTCTGTTCATGGCTTATTTCACTTACTATTATGTCCTCCTGTGTGTGTTGCCGCAAGAGTAATTTCCACCTTCTTTACAGCTGAATAACCTCCTGCTGTATATATGCTTCCTTGTTCATTCTTCTGTCCATGAGCACCTTGACTGATTTCATAACTTGGCTCTTGTAACGGCGGAATAAACATGGGAGTGCAGGTATCTCTTTGATATTCTGATCTCATTTCCGTGCGTTACGTAACCGGCAGTGGGATACCTGGACCACACAGCAGTTCTAAGGTTAACTTTTGGAGACACACATGATTCTTATTAATGCTAAAGTTTGGAAATTGACACTGGATAAGTGACTGCTTTGGGGTAAGTGGGAAACTTGCAATGGTGTGCTGAAATTGTCGCATATGATAAAGTTTGGGTGGGCGTAAGTAGGTTCTTGGGTGTCTTCAGTACAGAAAACTGCCAAACGGCTAAGCAGGGAGGCACAAACAGGTGCCTGTGAGCGTGTTGGGGACCGCAGATGACAGGGAAGGAGCTTTATGAACATCAACAATGTGATCTGACTCTTCATTTCTGTTGCTATAAGAAACTTTAATTTTCAGTATTGAGTAGACCAACTCTCACTTTCAAAAAAATTGTGATTTGGACAAGTTGCATAAAAGGAAGTTTTTATTCTCTTCCCATTGGTTCAATTATCACATCCGAGGAATTTTTATTATCATTTATGTTAGGGTTTCAATGGGTGGTTTGTCCTACCATTTCATTCTTACGGATCTCTAGTTCTCAGCCTCCAGACCTTGGATAGAGGAGAAAAGAATTTATACACTGAAATGGTTTGGATTTTAAATGTATGCCAAAAGCCCCTGTGTTAACAGCTTGGTCACCACCCTGCAGCATTACTGGGAGGTGGTGAAACCTTTGAGAGGTGTGGAGCCTTGTGGGAGAGTTACCTAATTAGGGTAGGAGCCTGCCCTTGAGGGGAACCTCAATCTCTCTCCCTCTCTGCTTCCCACTTTGATCACCAGGTGCTCCCTGCCCTGATGGTCTGCTTCCACATAGGCCCCCAAACAATGGAACCAACCAACCATGAACTGAACCTTCAGAAGACAGGAGCCAAAGCTAACCTTTTCTTCCAAGTTGGCTTGTCTAGGGTATTTGTCACAGCAATGGAAAAACTGACTACCATGTAAGGAATAGTAACTTTTACCAAGAAACTTACATATATGGCAATGTTTTGTGAAAGCTTGTATTTATTTGGTAATAGTAATTGCTAACATTCACAGTATATTTATTATGTAGTTGTAATGATGACAAGTAAATTAAATTTGTAATTGCAGTGAATCCTACAAGCAGCCATGTGAGCTGTGTGCTGCAAGAAGCCATATGAAAAAATAATGCTTCAGCATGTTTGCATGTATTTCATGGGGTTCTTATGTGTACATTCTGTAGGGTAGAATCACAAAAAGAGGATTGTTTGCTGGGTCAACTATTTTAATTCGGTATTTTGCACACCTTTCCAGATCACTTTCCAAAAGAGCAGTCACAATTTGCGTTCCTTCCTGGACATTCAGAGCAGACATCGCAGTTTCAGCAAACTGTGTTTACCCATCTCTTCCTCCATCTCCTGCCTTCCTTTAAACTTCACATTTGCTCTTTAGAAATAAACAAATGAAAATAATGCCGGCTTGGTCTGTCTCTTAATAAAGGATTCAACTTATTCACATGTAATGGAACTACCAAAAAATTTTAGCTTCCTTTGATTTGTGACTTTCATTTATTTCACTTTTTTTAGTCTCACCTTTCTTTTTCTTTTCTTTCCCTGCTTCAGTCAAATTAGTAGGGTCTATTACTGTTACTTTCAGAAGTTCTATTCTTTTTTCTTTTTTACAGATTACCTTCTCCGTCCTTACTCTCATTAGCCAGTTCTTATTCTTCTACCATTAAAACAGGACAGCTGTACCCAGACACACTGACACTTCACACTTGTCCATACCTCTGTAATGCACAGAGGCCTCAGGAGCGGGAAAGGGGAAGATATAAAAATGAATGAACCTTTTGTATACAGTACATCCAAACTTCTTAGACAGCTGCTTATTATCTAATATTTCTTTGGATAAAATTCTTTCAATGATCTTGTTCTATTTGCTTAAAGATAAGCACTACAGAGTTGTTTAAAAGTAGGATTCTGGGCAGAAGCAGGACATTTCAATGCAAAATATGCATAGAAGAATGGAAACATGGGCCGGGAATCACTGTGGCAGAATGGAGATTTCGCACATGGGGTCTGGCTCCCTCTGCCTTGGTAACGCTGACCATGCGCGCCAGGCTGCACATGAGAAAGAAGGCCATGCAGGAATCTGGGCAGCAGCGAAAATGCAAGGGAGTTACGTAGGGTCTCTTGAATTTCTCTCCTGAAAAATGGATATAAAAATAGTACTAACTTCACAAGATGTTATGAGACATAACTTAGGTAAATCAACACTGAATACATAGCAAATGTTAGCTTTTTCCTCCTCGTTTCTTCTTCCATCTCTACCATGTGATGACATAACTTTGCACAGATTGTCTGCCTTGTAGCTTACAGTTGTTGAAGGGGTAGCAAGAGATAATGACTATAAATGTCCTTCTTTATAAAGCATAAGGCTCCCAAATTTATTTCCATAGCAAATGTCATAGCATCCACTATACTAGAAAGCCAAACGTTTCCTCTTTCGAAAAACATTTGGCAGCTCCACCACGTCCACAAGTTAGCTGAATTGTGTGAGGCATCCAAAAGTATTTAAGACACTCTGCCTCCCCTTCAATTCTCATAAGTGGTTTCCTATCTTATTCCCTAGGACTCCAGATATCAAGTCATACTCTAAAATTAAATAATTAAACACTGTGTCATTGGCACAGAAATAAGGAAATAAATCAGTGCAACATATTAGACAGTCCCAAAGTCAGCCCTTGTGTATATGGGGATTTAGCTAATGAAAACCAGAGTCTACAAATCAGTGGCAAAAGAAATTTCAATAAATAGCATTGAGAAAACTAGTTACACATTTAATCAAAACCAAGGACGCCATCTTAGCAAAAAGTAAGATAACGATTCCCCCGTCTCACATCATGCACAAAAATAAACTTTACATGGGTTAAAGACCTAAGAATTTTAAAAATTCCAAAATAAAATCCATTGTTGGAAGAAAATATAAGTTAATCAGTTAATTACTGTCTCCCACACACAAAACTTTAGGACTGCAAAGCTACAGTCTTTTATGATAGCTCCCAGGCTGACCTGGGTCAGGCGTGGTTTGTCTTGCGGGACTTGCTCCCAAGTCTACACTCAGCCGGTGGGTGGCCAGCAAGCTGTGTATTTAGGTGACTTTTCCCACCATTTCATCTGTATCAGATGAGGGTGACTGGACCTGTGTCTCTCATCTCCCAATAATCCAACTGGAGTTTTCGAAAGAGGAGGCCCCACCTCTGAACGTGGGGTGCAGCAAAACCGCACTCAAAGAACACACATCCAAGGAGTAAAAAAATATCATTTTTACAGCTTTCTATAATAAGTCATTTTTTTATGTTTTCAAAATCAATTTCATAAAATTTAAAGCTTAGGGACTATAAAAGATACTATAAACAAAGTTGAAAGATAAATATCACACTGATTAAAATATGAGCAGACAAAATGTTCCCATTAAAGAATAAAAAAGACAATATTCTAATTTTAAAAATAGGCAAAGTCCAAGACAATAAATTCTGTAACCAAGAATACGAACATCCAACATAGTGAAAGATACTCAATCTCTAGTAATACAGAAAAACAAATGTAAAGAAAATCAAAATATTGATCAAACAATTACACATGAACTGTTCCTCTCAATAAACCAATAGAAATTAGTAGTACAATTATCTTAGCTATCTTGTGCATATATATTTTTTTTCTCTTTCTTATTTTTTTTTTCCTTCATCTCTGGTTATCTGAACAACCACTTGGAAGATAACATTACATAATATAACAACCATTGTTAACATCCTATCACCTTGTTTTGAAATTCTGTATCATTTTTATTGTTCTTTATTCTTTTTTTGTTTATGTATTTGTTTTTGTTATTTTGGGGTTTTTTCTTTTCTCTTTAAAATGAAAAACAAAATTTATATGTATATACAAGGATAGCGGGGATAGGTGTATTGCCGATGTCTGTGGTTTATTGAAAAGAACAGTTAATGCTTAAAATTTTCTTTTTTCTTGACCAATTTTGCATGCTTGTATCTGGTAATCAGAACGACCGATTTGAAGGCAACAATATGCCGTATAAGAACCACTGCTGAATTCCTACCATCTTGTGTGGTGAAGTTCTGCATCATTTCCAATTTTTTTATTACTTGTTATTGCCCTCAATTGTTTGATCAGTCTTGCATTCTTACATGTGGGGGACTGAGCAACTTCGTTGAAGATAATAGCATGTATTGTAACAATCATCGTTAATTCCTATCATTTTGTTCTGCGATCATGCATCGTTTTTCTTGTTTCTGTGTTGTTTTTGTTTTTGTCTTCATTGTTGTTGTTTTGTTAGGTTTTTTCTCTTTAAAATTAAAAAAAGAAAAAAAATTATAGTCATCCAAGCGACTGGCAAAACCAAAACTGATTCACCATCTCCCAAGCTACCAGCATGCAGAGAACTGGACTTCACATACTTTTGGAGGAGGTATAAGTATGTAAACCCTTCTAGAATCCAATCAGCAATATATATATCAAAATGTACTTGGCATGTGGTTACTCTGCCCCAGCAATTTCTCTTCCAGAGATCTCAATGATTGGACAATTATTTATAACTATTGAAAACAACCTAAATAACAAGCAGTAGGGAATCAGATAGCCAATCAATGGCATAGCCTATCAATGTTATTATGAACAATTAGAAAGAATGATACAGATCTCTAAGAACTCTTTTTTTGTTTTGCTACCAGGAATCGAACTCAGGACCTCATGCTTGCCAGACAGGTGCTGAACCACTGGGCTAAATCCCAGGGCCCTCTCTATGAACTTTTGAGGAAAATGAGTGGGATAGAGTATTAAGTGAAAAAAAAATATGCAGCAGATAATCTTTTGATGAAGGGCATTATTATTTAAGTATTATTTAAGTGTTGAAAACTTAGCTCCTAAAGTCATTAATTATGTCAATAGTATTTGAGCTGGGGCCCTTGAAAGGTGGGTGGGCCCTGGAGGTTCTCCCCACATGGATGGGTCATTCCATTCGCATATTAATGGACTTATGCCTTAATTGGTTACCACAAGAATGGAGCCAGTATAAAAGCTAGCTTGGGCACCTCTTATGTGCCCCTGTTACCAAGTGATGCCTGTGTATTCCTGGGACACTGAAGAGAGTCCTTACCTGCAAGAAGGCCCTCCCCAAATGTGGCCGCGGGATCTGGGATCTCTCAGCCTCCACAATGAGGACTGGAATAAACCTTTATTCCTTATAAATTATCCAGTCTGTAATATTTAATTATAGCAACAGTTAATAAACTAAGACAACCACCTTGTTTCAACCTCCAGGACTTTACCCATGTTATTCCTTCTGGCTGGAAATAGTGCTCTTAACCATCCATTTCCCACATGTCAAACCCCGGTGACACCCCTCTCCCTCCAGGAGGACTGGCAACCTCCTCCTTTGCACTCCCTGGAACTTACACAATTCTGTAAGGGCAGCTATGTGTTTATCTCTTCTCCCACCTAAGCAGTTCATTTATTTATTCTCTTCCAATACACACACTATACTTAGTCTAAGGAAAAAAGTAGGAATTTTTATAGATCAGAGGAGACCAGATATGCAATGTGAGCATATTTCGAGCTGGTTAATGTTAAAGGAAAGAAAGACAGACAGGAAATACCTTCAGTTTTGTTTGTATGTTTGATGGAAGCAATATAATCCTTCAGGACCCAGAAATACCCTTTCCAGCTTTGGGCCTATGACAGCAGTAAGGGACATGTTAGTATTGTATGTTAATCTGCAAAAGGCAGACTCATACCCTCAGTGCCTCCAGTGAGGAGCAAAAATGGGTTTATCTGGTAGCCAAACTTTAAAAAATTATATGAGTTAATCTACTGAGACTTTGTTTCATTCTCATGCTTTATAAAAGTTGGAAGGCACTTAGAGTTTGAGGAGTAAACAAATCTATTTGACTAAACTATGCCCAGAAAAGTGCCATGGCAGCAAAATTCTAATTCTGCAGGGATAGAAAAAATACACTGGCAAGAAAATCTGAGTTAGAAAGAAGAGAAGATTGTTGTGAGATGAGGTCACTTTGTGTGCAAAGGAGGAGGAAAGGAGGAAAAGAGGGAGAGAGAGAGAGAGAAAGGAAAGCGGCTATTCGGCTCTAAGGAAAAAAATATCACTCATACATAGAATTCCTGGTGCATTGCAGTATATGTGTTTGCCTGGATTTTGAGTCTTCAAGTGTGTGTATTTACATTTTGTTAAAGAGTAACCACCTAGTAATATTCTTTCCAAATTGCCCCACTTGTAACATTGTATGTAATGATTAAATTTTAAGCCACATCCTTCTCTTTCTCTGCTAGGGCAAAACAAGTATTTTATAAGTGTGATCATGCAGGACCTTTTGTCAATTTCTAAGTGTGAGACTATTTTAAAGCTTCAGGTATAACAGCAATCAAACATGGCGTTGGTTGAGGCTACAATTAGAATAATAACACATATAAACCTTACAACATTTACTTGACATAAAAATTACAGCAATCTAACAACTAAACATGTCAGCATTCTGGAAGTTTTTTGAAAGCATGGGATGATGTCTTCACACAGTTGAATGAACTCTCCCAAGATGACAGCATCCTAACCTTACACACCAATTACTATGTATCTGATTACATTCCAAATAAACTCTCTTTACAGCAAAATACGAAATATGTCAGAGTAGCTGTTGCCCTATTGCTTTTAGTCACTCCCAAAGCCTGGAGCTGGGTCATTATTTCTTTGCCAAATCCATATTCCTGGGTATTCTGAGTCCTCTAGGCGTGAAATCTCAGAGAGGCAAAAGGAAGGGTGTTTGGGAGCCATGGCACTGGTCACTGGGCAATCACAACTTGTCTGTATATGGTTGTCTTGGTTACTTTTCTCTCGTTGCTGAGACAAAATACCCAACACCCAAAATGAAGGAAGGAAAGGTTTATTTAGCTTACAGTTTATGGAGCTTTCAGTCCATACTTGGCTGGTTCTGAGGCAGAGTGGCACATGGCAGAGGGCAAACATTCATGCAGCAGAACACAGCAAAAACAACTAGCAAAAGGGAAGAATGACAGGCATGCATTTTTACCTCCCTTACATTGTAAACAGGCTACCCCCACCCAGGGGACATGTAGCACTCACATAATCTCCAAGCCCTCCTCTTCCACAGGCTGGGATGTATACAAAGACCCCTGGCTTCCTGCTGACTCACTCAGCCAAACCTCTAGACTCCCCAAGTTGACACAATGTATCAACCATAACAACAGTGAAGGAAGTATGCTCCTTATTTCTCAGGAGTTGAGAAATACCATCAAAAGATGAGGAAATATGGCAGGACCATCCATCCAGCTGAGCAAAGATCTTATTCCATTCACACCTTGGAGAATGTCTCTGCTAAGAGAGTCTTCAGCCTCAACTGGTCCCAGGAACTCACTTTCTTGGTAACTATGAAAAGGTCAAAACCCATTCTTTCAAGAAATTTCTCATAGGTGAGGGCTGCAAAAGCCCCCTCAGCCATTAACTTCCCACAGAGGTCTGATCCATTTCAAAGCATGCACAGTCATCATGTAAATACTTTTCCTTTGCTTTGTTAAAAAAAAAACGAACATTTTGTAGGTATCACAGGGCAGAACTAGTGTGTGACTGGTCCTCTATCATATCTGTCCTTTGTCAGGCTGGGCACATTCAAAAAGGGCCTTCACAGCACCCACCTCCCCGAGAACTTCTCCACCTGAGAAAGCCAGGAAATTTAGTGGTGTGTATAGTTTTTTCTCATTTCCTGCCAAATTTTGGTAACTCATTAGACAAAACCAAAAGTTAATATCCTGGCCTTTGCTTTGGTCTTACTTACTGAACAAGTGTGTTCCAGTAGAAACCTTGTCAGAGATGAGGTTTCGATTCTTCTGTAACATTTCATCCGGCAAAAGTTTTTCTTTGCCCAGAGCTCATGTTGGGAGAAGATTGATCTCCAAGTTGGGCTAAAGACATTTTCTCAAGGAAGCCAGCACTTACTGGAGCCTGGGGCCACTGACTATTGACCTCGGGTCACAGCTCCAACTTGTCTTTTTGGTTCCAGTTCTCAGAAAACACCTGAGTTCTAATTATCCCACAGTTGGAAGAAGGAAATTTCCCAGCCAACTTCAGAACCAGAGCTGTACAAGGCCATGTTAGCTCAGTATATAGAAAACTGGGAATGGCTGCTATGCTTCTGCTGCTTTATTTCTGTATCTGAGTGTCCTGGTTACTTTTCTCTCGTTGCTGAGACAAAATACCCAATGCCCAAATTGAAGGAAGGAAAGGTTTATTTAGCTTAGAGTTTGTGGAAGTTTCGGTTCTTACTTGGCTGGTTCAGAGGCAGAATGGCACATGGCAGAGGGCAAACTGTTCACAGCAGCAGAGCACAGCAAAAACCACAAGCAAAAAAGGAGGAATGGCTGCACGCAGCCTCCTTTTCTCCCCTACATTGTAAACAGCCTGCCCAGGGTTCGTAAACCTCTCACACAATCTCCATGCCCTCCTCTTCCACAGGCTCAGGATGTTTACAAAGTCAGCACCCCAGCTTCCTGTTGAATCACTCAGTTAAACCTGCAGATTCCCCAAGTTGACACAATGTATCAACCACAACACTGAGTTCAAGTCTTTCTGGGAAGGTACTAAAAGAAAAAGCCTCTGCTACCGTGTCAATGAGTAACTTTTAAAATTTACTTTGCTTAAATTAAGATGTGTCATGTACATATACCAACTCTGCATAAGAAATGTAATCATCCATATTAGAAATATGCACTAACAAAAAAATTAAAACTGAAAACAGAATTTACTTTGCTTGTGGGCTGTCTTCCAGCTTCCACTGCTGTTACAGCCTAAGCCTTTCAACTGTTAATTCTGATTAGCATTACAGGGGCCCCTATTTCTCCCCTTCACTTCCTTATGCCAGAAACCAAGCATGTTGGAACATGCCTGTAAGGCCAGCACTCTGAGGAGCTGAAGCAGGAGGACGATTGCAAGTTTGAGCCCAGCCTGGAGAGCTTAGTGACTTAGCATGATCTTGTCTCAGAATAAAAAATAAAAAAGAGGGATGGAGATATAGCTTAATTGTCAAGGCCCTGGGTTTAATTTCCAGTACCCATATACACACATACATTTTTAAAGATGTAGCCCCCTAAGTAGCCTTTTATCAGGATAACAACAATTCCTTACCCTTCAAAGGCTTAGAATGAAATAAATCCAAAGGCAAACTCTGCCTTCACTGCCCGAAAGCACCTGGACTCCCTTTGCAGTGAGTGACACAGCCTGGGAGGGTGACCAATACGTTCTGCCGAATATGGCAACCAGGGAGGAGCATTTGGCTGAGAAGTTTTTCCCCTGCTAGCTCTGGTGGCTGTAAAATTTTGGAAATACTCAAATGTCCTTGGATTTGGAGGGATGTGCAATGAAAAATGTCATTTCTGCTTAAAGGGAAGTTATAATGCAAGGATACTGCTCACAGTTCAGTTATGATTATTATTATGAGTCCAGCCCCAGAGATATGCAAGAGCGTGGAAGTGGCCCCAGAGTATAAGATTTGAGGTCTGCTGGTATAAATGAGTGGTTTGAATCCAGTCCCAGTCTAAAAGGAGAGGTCAGCGGCAGAGCTGACCAAGAGCCAGGGGGTCCTCAGGATCCTTAGTCTCATCTGGCATGAGGTAGGCTTGCATGGTGGTGAGGGACAAGGCAAAGTCTCACCCAGGCCCGGCCCCCCCATAGTTTGACCATAGGAGATGTCAGCCTGTCAGGGCTGGCTCCTGAAGGGTAAAGAGCAAAGACAAAGCTCTTGCAACATACAAACACAAATGTCCATCATTCTACTCCTTGTGTCAAAGAAGTGCTTGAGATCCCAGGTCATGTCCTGAATTTCTTTTCTGTTCCTCACAGGGCAAGCCTAGAGTCCTGCACAGAGTAAGACTAGAATCTCAAAAGTTGTAAATTCTAGAGCCCTTTTATTATATACTGACAAAAATATAAAAGACATGTATACAAGGCCATTCATTGGAAAACCGCTTGGCAATAAAGGATTAAAAATCACACATGCTCTATTAACAGTAAACTGGTTTAAATGGAATATCTACACATTAAAGTAGTATGTGCCTGTAAATATGAATCAGACTACCTACTTGTTACAATGGAGTGATCTCCACATATATAGTTAAAAAGCCAGGTACAAAATAATCCATCGTTTGCACCATTTACCTAAGACAAGGAAGGAAAACAAATGATTATAAATGCGTGCATATTTTAAAGGAATAATAGCAGGAACAAAAGGTAAAGAACATACCTCAGTCATTTTATATCTTGTTTTTTGAGATAGGGTCTCACTATGTAGCTCAGGCTGGCCTTGAACTTGGGGCGACCCTCCTGCCTCAGCCTCCCAAGTGCTGGGATTATAGTCATATGCCATCATACTGGCATAGTCATTTTACATCTTGATTATACATTGAAATGCTAACATTAGGCTATATTGTGCAAATAAAATATCTTATTGAAATTAATTTTATACATTTCTTTTTAATATTTAGACATTGCTTTTAGAAAACGTAGATTTCATATGTGACTCAAATTTCCATTATATAGCATGAGCTTGGAGACTGAAACCCACATTACCACACACACTGTACGATCAGAAAATACTATGTATGTTTAAATTTTACAGGAAAAGGTAATTAATCTCCCTCAGAGTATTCCCTGGGGTTTGTACGTGCTTATCCCTTCATTCTTGCCACTTGCTGAAGTAGTTCTGGAGTCCTCTTTTCTGAGTGTCATTAGTTGAGCTGTCATGGCTGCCTCAATGTCCCAAATTGATTCAAAAGTTTTACCATAATGATCATTTTGACTTTGGGGAAGAGTCAGACCCTGTGAGTAAGGCAAATGAGAACACCCTGCAGTGTTTTACGAGCCTGCCTTTCCACTGGAGGGCACCCAGCAGCAGCTTTCACCCTACTTTTGATTACACCTCGTGAAGACACAGATGAAAGAGGACTTCCAGAGCAGCGGCAGAAGTGGCAAGAACAGTGGGATAACTGTGTTCAGCGGGGAAGTGTTTTGATGAGAATTAATAGCCATGTGCCTTTCACTGTAAAAAAATTTTGTTTAAACATTCACCAGATTTGTCGATTACCCCTTGCATAACACCTCACCAAAGAAAAGGATATTGGACCTCAGGCAAGAAAACGTTGGCTCTTTAAACTAATAAGAATATTTGAAACAAAAATCTGACATTCAAATAAGTTATCTCATGCCCCTAGGTCTCCTTAGCCCTCCTGTTAGGCCACCGGGTCACATACTTCAAGAACAGGAATCAGGAAATAAGGAAGCTCCAAAACTGAAACAGGTGATGACAGGGCTGCCTTTTCTTCAGGATTTGGGATACGCGGGCCGTGGGATTAGCCTTGACAGCTTAGGCCTCAACCCACAGAGCCGTGTGTACCTCTGGGAAAATGGAAAATAGCAGGCGGCATCTCATGAGACCATCAGACTCTGGTGTGTCCTGCAAACTTGTCCTCCTCCCACTGTCCACACATGGGATGTCTTCTGGGAACCTCTCTTCTGCTTTTAGCGTTGAAATGTTGGATCATGAATGATGTCAGAAGGTTTCATCACTCATTGCTGATATCAAAGAGTGGGCAGTTTCACCTAATCACTAGGACTTTCTCTAGGAAAAGATCATTACTATATGTATTTAAATATTTCTGAAGCTTTTTAGTGAATTAATTTTTACTGAATGTGATTTTGATTACAAAAATAATATGAACTTATTCAAATTGTTAAAAAGTACTTAAAAGTATATAGAGTATATACTTAAAAGTATACAGTTTATATATGTATGTAGATATACAGGTTTCTCTATATACACATGCATATATATCTACATACAACTGTACCTCAGTTCATGAACACTTGTTTGCAAACAATTTGGTTCACAAACAGAAGGGCTTAGCAAAGTTTTGTTTTTGTTTGTGAACTCTGCCTCAGGTGATGAACACAACTGCGGCCATCTTTCCCACATAAACATGAGTGTAGCCATCTTTTCCAGACTCAGGGAACAAACCATGAATTGAGGTCCCACTGGATATACACAGACTTATATAGACAGAGAGCTTCTGAAGTCCCACCACCCAGATATAACCTTAATTACAATTTAAGAGTATTTTCTTTCTACTATCTTTTCTGACTATTGTTATGATCACACACAGAGTCTTACAATTTTTTATAAAAACAGAATCAAACACACTGTTCTATATCTTGCCCTTTTGTTTCCCAACTGCCTTTTCACGACATTAAATTTCATTCTATGTCATCATGTGTATAGCCGTGTGCTATTTCATGAAATAAATTACTCTTATTTAGGTGAAGTCTCTTTTAGATTTGGGTAAATTCTATTTTTTCCAATTATGAACAACACTACTTTTTATGCTGGCATTTTCTTATTCCCTGAAAAAAATTATACTGAAATGTTTGAATTTTAAGACTTTGGATGCAATTACCTGCCAGAAACTTTTCTACTGTTAGAAATTATACGAGTAGAGTAGGATTATGTTTTTCTGTTTTATCAAAAGTAGTTATTTTTATGCTTTTGATAAGGATGCCTATTAGGCCATAACATTAAATGAATCATAAAATTGCCATTATTTCAACCCTTATTGACCTACAAATTACCATTTCAAAGAGATAAACCTGGTAGAAATTTCTATAAATAGACTCTATTATCTCATTCTTACTATTTTATTTTGTTAATGTAAAAAAGGCATCTAATCAGTCAGGAAGCTTTTTAGATTAATCTTAGTAGCCACCAAGTCAATTCTTCTCTCTCAGATACAAAAACTATGACCTGAGATTGTTGCTGGGATGGTCTACCTGGAGATACATGTCTGCCTCTCTCATGCTCTGATAAAAACTCTTCCTTGTCTCCTTGGTATGTACATGGTGGTGCCGCCTGCTCAAATGAGAGGTTCATATTTACAGAAGGAGAAATATAGAAGCTGCACTGAGGTAATGTAGAATATCTAACTGTACATATCAAATAGCCATGGGTTATGATTCTACGGTTTAGAACAGAAGCCTTAGGCAAAGAAACACTTAGATCTCCTCAGTCTTAGCCATAGCATTGAAACCTGCAACTCTCAACCTGGGCCTCTTTCCAGGCTTGATGGGTTTTTTCTATGGAAACCACGCAGGAGGAGGGAAGGCTTTCTTCCAACTGTCAATAAGTGTCATGGTTTGTGTCTGGATGTCCTCCCAAAGTCTCATGTGGTCATGAGATGTGAGCTTTCAGAGGGAGCTGAATCTAGAGTTTGTGGTTGGTTCATTGATTGCTTAGTGCTTGGATTGGAGATACGAATGTTACACCCGGCCTAGGACAGGTAGCCTGCATACAGTATAAGGGACTGAAAGAGGCTTGGTCTCACTTCTGCTCTTGTTGCTTTTGCTCTCTTCTGCTACCATGAACTGTCGTGGTTCTGCCATGTGCCACCCTGCCATGGAGCGAACTATGGACTGAAACCTCTACAAACTGTAAGCTAAATAAATCTTTCCTCATTTAACCTTGGGTGTTTGGTATTTTGTCTAGTAGTGAGAAAAGTAATGAAAGCAGTAAGGATAACTTATTACACACACAGAGAAGAGGGAACATGGATTTTCCCATCCTGAAGGAGACACAAGAAAAGTAAATGTGGAGATGGGTTAAGAAACAAATCACATTTGCAAGGAAAAGTCTTCAAAGGAATGTGCCTTTTGTTCAGCCTTTGTGTCCAACTTCTATACCTTGAGAGCTACACCTTGAGAATTTGTTCAAATGGGTTTAGAGATGGCTTCACTGTGATGTATGAGGGATGATTTAAGAATTTATTCTTCTTGGTGACTTTTTTCTGCATACTGAAATGTTATGTAGCAGAAAAGGGGAAGGTGTCCTATCAGAGAACCATCAGAAGGACTTCTTGGCCTACTGTTTACCAGCCCTGTGATTTTGGGCAATCTCAACTTCTCTGCACTTCACCCATAAATTAAGGATAAAAATACCTACTACTGTGAGAGGTTAGATATGTCCACAGCATAGCATCCCCTTTAACCCACAACAAGCCCTGGGTGTGTGGAGAATGCTATTATCATGGAGAAGTATATTAAGGTCAACTTAGCTCAAGTCTTCACTGGAATATGGCAGCAGCACATCTGCATGACATCAGTGTCAGGGGACAACTGCGTCATTCATTTCTTTTTTATTTTATTTTTTTTAATTTTTTTTTATTTTATTTTAAAGACAAAAGAATGGAGACATATGAACCAGAAAAGCCATAAACAATACAGAAAATACAAAGTTATACAGAATATAGTAGGGAATTAGAACTGGATGTTGTATTACATAGTTATCTTCACATTAGGTAACACAAAAACATTAAAGGAAATACCAAATTGTAGATAAGATAGTAGGGAATTTGCACTGGATGCTGTATAATATAAAGTTATCTTCATTTCTGCTAATACAAAAACGACTGAGGAAATACAGAATTATAGAGAACATAGAAGGGAATTAGCTCTGGATGCTATCCTACATAATGTTACCTTCATCTTTGTTACTCAGTTACACAGATGATGGCCCTTTTGATCAGTTCGTTTTTTCTCCTCCCTCATCTCCGTTGCCCTACCACTCAATCAGTCATCTTCCCTGTGATAATAACTGTACTCCTGGGTTTATCTATATCCTTGGACTCTCGCCTTGGGAAGAGATATAGCTGCCTCAGACTA
>PVLD010023436.1:0-27367 GCA_004027595.1 Dinomys branickii | reverse complement strand
AAAAAAAAAAAAAAAAAAAAAAAAAAAAAGAAACTTGGATCAACAGGAACCCTTCAGAACCCAGGTAAGGTAGTAGAGAAAGTAACTGGTATTCAGAATAACATCTATGAAGATCAGACCTTCACAGCTTTGGGGAGGCAGGATTTAATTTGTGATACACTGAAGTAGTATTTGGAGTCCTGCGTCTAACCTGGCTACTTCAGTGTACGCTGGAATGACCCAGATGCTCAACATACTCCGCCTGACTGTCCTGGAGGGCACAGTCCTCCTCTTCACTCAGCTCCTCTTACCAAGGAGCACCGGGAGGGCAAGAGGGAGGGCAAGACGGAGCCAGGTGGCAGCCCTTTCCTCTCCCTGCCCACCCGCTCCGCCCCCCTGCCTCTTCTCAATTCTTTACCACCTCTAGTAGTCTATTAAAAAGAAACTGTACTTGGTTACCTTTTAATGTAATCTCTCAATAAATGTGAAATACATAGTTTTTAGAAGTACTTTTTCCTTACCATCTGCAGCAGTACAGCGAGAAGCCAGTTCCCACAGGACTAATCCCATGGCATACATATCTATCCTCAAAAATGCATCCCTTTGGAAGTTTATAGCACCCTCTAATACCTCTGGGGCCATATATCTCCGAGTACCAACCTGAAAAAGATTTTTGAAAGCAAGAAGTACTCATTAACTTTATGAACATTTTATGATTTTATAGAGTTCAAGCCAAATAGGGTCTGTTATCAGGATAAAATGATGGAATTATTACCACCAGACTATAAGGTATACACCCTAAGACTGTTTCTGGTGCACTTACATATAACAACATTATGCTAGGAGAGGCTTAGGACTCCCCTGCACCCTGAAGTAATCATAAAGACAGCAGTGGCTGCTGGGAGGACAGAATAAACAGCACACTTTTCAATTGTACCTTTGTACATTGTTTGAAATTTATCCTTAAAAAACTTTTTTTCGGTGCTGGGATATAGTTCAGTGGAATAAGTGCTTGCCTGGCAAGCGCACGGTCCTGAGTTTGATCCCTAGTACCACACACACACACAAAAAAAAAACATTTTCAAGGGCTTCATTCATTATAAGGCGCTATGCGGGAACGAGTCACGTAAAGGTAAGTGAATACAAAGCTCTATTTTATAGCATGACCTGTGTTCATTTGCTCATGAATTCTTGTCTCAGAGCCCTTCCTCTCTAACGTTTGTCCCCGACAATCGCAGTTCTCAGAGCTGTGACCACGGTAACTAAGTCAGCGCACCCAGCTTTGGTCGGTACGTAACAACATGCTTATACAAATGCTTAACGCCATTGTTTTGTGATCTGTCTGGATAGACCACGTGTGTCTACCTGAGTCCCAGCAGACCTACGGGGCAGCTCTGACATGGGTTATTCCCCCAAAGCTCCCTCCCTCTGTGACTACGAGCTCTAGACCTGAAGTTAGGAAATTACATGCCACCAAAAGGAAAGAAAAAATACATATACAGTGTCTTTTTACAAATAAGGACAGATTACTATAACTCTGAAGTTTAAGTCTGTAATTTACATAACATCTTATAGAAAGGAAAAAGTAGTTTTACTCTGAATTTTAATTTCACTGTGCAGGTCTCCTAAAAGACTACTTTTCTCTTCAGTGTGTGCTGTCCAAAGCACCTCTTTTATACGGCTCATCTACTTTTTTCACCCAAAGTGACTTCTTTTATCAACTGAGGACAGCAGGTAAAAGGGTTTGGTTTTCCCAAGGGTCCTTTCTTTCATGTATAAAATACACAGTGAATGGCTGGGGATATAGCTCAGTGGCATAAGCGCCTGCCTAGCAAGCGCAGGGTCCTGAGTTCGATCCCCAGTACCGCCAAAAAATATATATATATATATATTGGGCTGGGGATATAGCTCAGTGGAATAAGCGCCTGCCTAGCAAGCGCAGGGTCCTGAGTTCGATCCCCAGTACCACACACACACAAAAAAAAATAGATAAATAAAATAAAATAAAATACACAATGACATGCAAGTGCCTCCAGTTTTGAAATTTTCTGGCCCATGATATCTAAAGTCAAGGAGCCACTATTATTTTTACCTAGTCATATAACTCAGTTGTGAGAGTGTTAAAAGATGACATGAAGGAGCACCAATATTTTTCCTCAAAAAAATAGAAGAGGCTAACAAGAAATGACCGCTCCCAAAGACAAGAAGTAGCCAGGCATGGTGGCGCTCACCTTAATCCCAGCACTCAGGAGAGCTGAGGCAGGAGGATCCTTGCGAGTTCAAGACCAGCCTGGGCTACAAAGTGAGCTCAAGTCCAGCCTGAACCGCAGTGAGACCCTGTCTCAAAAAGACAAAGAAAAAAAAAAAAAAAAAAAAAAAAAAACACCGAGAAGTGCAGAACTTCATGCCTCAGTTTTCTGCCCAATCTGCATCTTCGCAGTGCTCTCAACAAACGGCCTCTACTGGTGAAGAGCTTTCATGTCAACCTTTCTGGAGCTCCGTTACTGCTGCCTACTACCCTCCCCTAAATCCCTAAATCGTCAGTCGATGCCGAGGTCATTTTGGCATGATTATCCACAACGCGGGGGTCAAACAGATAGCAAGCTCAGAGTTACCAGACCAAGTTACATGATTTTAAAGTGGAAGAAATGGTAACGCCAAAGCCAGTAAACCATCTTGTTTTGTAGGAGGAGGGGGCTTTTGGGTCAAACTGGTTTTATTGATTAAAAGGTTGTATTTCAGGAAGGAAAACACCTTCCCCAGCCTCACAGTTTCTGAGCATGTAACGAAAGGACAATCTTTTTTCCTTTGGCCTTCCCTAAAGGCCCACTAATAAAGTGGACTTTAAGTTACACACCTCGCTCAGGCCTTTTCTAGGGCTCTGAATTCTGAAGACAATTCAGAAAAAAAAGCCATCAAGCTGATTAAAGAGTTAATAAAGCAGTAAAAGGCCAGAAGCAAGAAACTAATTGTTTAAAAAAATGGGAAGTGTATTTTAATACACTGCAACCGAAATAGTGACTGACGATTCTTCCAGTCCTAAGAAGAGGAAAGAATTAACAAGTGACAACTGCTGAGTTAACACTGAGAACGTCCTCAGAATGAGGCCTACTAAGAGATGGACTCTTCTGTGAGCTGTTTTTTAAAAAGACTCCTACAGTGTCTACGAGTTGTTTTATGAAATGGTTATTGCATGTAACTTGAGTCCTATACCATTATGAAAATGTTATTTTTGGCAGAAAAATATAAAACATGGACTCTTGTGTAGATGCTAATTAATAGTCACCACTGTCACAATTTCAGAGCACTGCACCCCTGATAGGCGGAGCTAAGAAAACACAAGAGCTCGCTTTCCTTATTCTAGTCCTTACCTGTCCGTGGGTATCACCTGCAGACTTGCCAGCCTCAAACTTTAATGCCAACCCAAAGTCAGCAATACAAGCTGTCAGATTGTTTTTCAACAACACATTTTTGCTTTTGATGTCCCTTGCAAAGAGAAAGATACAAGTATTCAAATTAAATTTAAGCAAGTTATCTTTTAGAAATATTTATTGAAAGTGGAAAGAGAATATGCTATACAAGAATAGTTGCTTTAAAACATGGAAAGCAGAGAAAGAGCAGGGAAAGAAGCTCAAGCGGAACACAAGAGCAGAGCGACAAACCCCTGGCGGCAGCACACGATGAAACTCTCTCCATAAAGTTCTATGAAAAAGCCCCACTCCAAAACTACACTGTCACCCGCCAATACGTTACCTGTGTCGCTCCCACATAGCAATCATAAAATTGCTGTCTTTTAAGAGAATATTTCAGCTTTTATAGTTCAGACTCTCACAGAAAATGAAATTTTTAAAAAATGGAAAATCTCTTTTGAAAGTAACTGAATTGGGGCCTTTTATCCATTGGCACGGACCTACATTTTAAAATGTCCCACACTGTAGAAGGTCATCCAACCTGGGTGCAGGAAAGTGCAGCTAGCAATACCTAATCCGTACAATGCTTTTACCTTACACATACACCGTTCGAGCCATCTCCTGGGGTTCTGAATAGGATAACTGTTTCAAGGCAGTAAAATACCATCCTCTACACACTTGTCTAAACTAGTTTACCCCAGAAATTACTACATGCCAGCTACAGCTAAGCCACGACCCACGGTCCATTCATGTGTGCACTCACACAGCCCGAATGAGATGGAGGAGGAGAGGGAACAGAAATGCTCCAAAAACCACTTTCACCCGAAAGATTTTCAGGGCCACTACTCCTAATAACCTTCTCTTTTTGGGGGTGGGGTCCAAGCGTTGATCTCCTAGTAGGAGACAGACTGCGTGCCAGATGGTAAGAGGAAAGAGGGGCCCTATTTCTGAAGTAGAAACCTTAAAACGTTTGCAAAATGAGAATCTACATATGTGAGGTAGATTTAAAGGAATGCCTCCTAACAACCTACAACTCTCCAATGGCGCTCCACCCAGGATCTGTTAAATGAGCCAGCTAATGCCTACCTGTAAAGCGAGCACTTTTAGAATGAATACAAAATCAACAAATTGAATCCTATGTTCAACGAAATTAAATACATGGGGAACTGAATCCATGTTTAAGGAACGTTCTTCCTTTTGAGGGTATGGCAACCGTTGAAATCTAACTACTATTTCTTCATTAGGTAACTGATTGAATGATACCACCCTCCAGCTCAGCTCAGGGGAAGAATATACGGTCATTCCAAAAACAAGCAAAGCAAATGTTCAAGATTTCCCCTTAACTGCATCTCTCTGTAACTACAGTAAATGATGCTTTGAGTTAAAAATTTTCTTTTTCCTTCTAGGTAAATAAAATATACTTTCATTTTTAATACTTACAGAAATGAGAAATTAAAGCATAAGAAGACAAACTTTACTAGTGATACACATACACATTTTCCATAATGCTTCAATCTTAAAGCTAACTTAAGAAACAAATGAAAATTATCTACTTCCTAAAGCATGGTTAAACAGCTCAGGAGAAAATAATAAATTTTACCTAAGGGATTAAAATTTAAGAGACATATTCTGAATTATACAGGGAAACCACATAAATTTTGCTCTACCTGTGAGATATTGCAGGTTTGTGGCCATCCTTGAGGCCAGGTATATCTTCATGTAAATATGCCAGTCCTCTAGCCATAGTTTCTGCAATATGGCACAGTTCATTCCAGGAGACCACATTAGCTTTAAGAAAGTCTGACAGTGAACCCTATAGAAAAGAGCAAGAGAAAAAAAACCTTAAACTCTTGACAAAAACTATATTTACATGGAATTTTTTTTAATCTGAAAGAAATTATAAAAGGCAACATATTATTTCTCTCATAATAATATCCAAAAATCAAACTTTCTGGAATGGTTGAAACTTCCTTCCAATTCACATTAATAAACATTTAGCCACAAAGAAAAACACAGTGATCTTATAAGGTTTGTTAGAAAAAAAGTCAATTTTCCACAACTTAAACAGTAGAAGTTAAAAAAAAGGAGTATTTGAAAACCTGAAGTTCTAGAAAATACTCATTTTTGAAAGTGAACATACACTGACTACAGAGATGCTACATGATACAACGAGAAGAACACACAATATGAACTATCTTCTCCTAGAGATTACTTAACCATCCGTATAGTTAAGAATCAAGAGAAATTTATGATGATGAGACAGTTTCCCATTACACTTATGTTCCTTTCAAACCACTATGAGGTTGAAAAATAGAGGAAAAAGAAGTGTGTTTCAGTGACAGTAAGCTCACAAGGCAGTGACGGAGCAAAGATCACGGACGTTTCCTGACTTCTGGTTTGTCATTAATCTAGATTTATTAAAGCGTTGTAAAACACAGAACTCAGGCTGGAGAAATCAAAATAGGTCATATACAGTAAGTAAAAATTACTAAGCACGACTTATACCAAGTATTTGCAAGAGATAAGGAAATCGGGAAATCAGTGTGAGCAGAGAGTTACAGAAAAAGCTGCTGCCTTTAATCTGTAGTAAACTAAGTAACTTTTGGAAACAAAGTTGAGAGGTTTATATTTTAGGTTAAATAATAATCAACTACAACACATTATCTCCTGAAAAGTAAGTCTGAGAGATTCACAGCCAACATTAGGGAGGCAGGCCAACTCTGATCTCACCAAACAAAAGGGTTAAGTAGTTTTACCTTTTCATGAAATGCGGTAATTAGCCAAAGATCCACATCAACACTGGTGCCTCGTTTTTCTGCACCAATAAACTGCAATATGTTCTCATGTTTCATTCCTGGCAAGCTGTAGACCTCATACTCATTTTGCCATGACTGTTTGTCCTAGAGTTAAAAATAAAGAACAGTGAGAAGAAGGGAAATGTACCATGTCTAGGAGATTACTCAAATTCTAAAGAAAAAGAAGAAAGCTAAATATTAAAAAATGAAAATTAGGCTAAATATAAAAGATCGTTTGCCCAGGTTTTTAATAAAAGAAAGCCCCAGCAGATAACAGTTCCATACTAAGGGGCCCAACACCCGCCCCTCAGAACATAACTTTCCTGTGTTCTGTTTATGAAGAAGGGTGTTCATCAGAAATGCTGCACTTCTGTATTAGATGATGGCAACAAATTCTGCTCACAACTATCACAGTGAAGTTTCATCATAATGCAATGTTACTTGTGTTCCTATTCATCAGCTAGAATGACTATTTAAACAGAACTAGCATATTAGTGCAGACTGGTCTCAGTCTTTTAAAAGCACCACGTATTCTTCCAGTCTGCAAGCTATCCACGTCTATTACGTACCTACTTACAAAAGATTAACTTCTTTTCATGATGAAAGTATAAAAAAAGTGGCAGCGTCCAACCTAATGGTAAAGAAACCTCTGGATCCAAACTAAGTTCGAATTCTGGCTCTCTCACTAACCCTCTGGCAAGCTGTAACAGCATTAATTAGGTTCCTAATTCAACAAAATGGGGGTTGCAGTGTCTGCTGCATGCAGGTGCTGTATTTGACATACACACAGGTACCTAGTCACCTATGTATAGGTAATATGTGAAGCGCTCCTAGCTGACACAATGAAAGTGTTCAATAAAGTGTTTGCTACTACTGCTGTTACTCTTAACAATATCCAAATGCTTTTTTCTAATTTTTAAGATTCCTGACAAAATGAAATAACTTTCTTGATTTTTTTTTATGAATCTTGGCACAAGAGAACATACTCTAAGTCCCTCCTATACAGAATCTGCACTGCTACCAAAGAGGAAAATACATTTCTTCAGGCTTTAGAAGAGGGAAGAGTGCTAAAATCTAAGGATAATAAGACAAAACATTGTTCATATGCTAACTTTGGAATAAGGAAAATTTGATCTTCAGGTGCAGTGGTGAAGCCTGTGTCACTAAACCTGGCCAAGGACATCAGTAGCCACAGGGACAAATGAGCAGGAGAACTGGAGATGTGCTATAAGACCCACATCAGCAGTGGGGCAGAACATCACAGAACAGCAGCGAGGGGGACAGACCAGGGTTTCAGAGGAAGTCCAGCACCTTTTCAAAGAAAAACCATTCCATGGTAACCAATTGTTTAGACTCTTGATTAACTGCCTTTGAAAATGAACCAAAAAGAAAACCCTATAATAATTACAAAAGCACTCAAAAGTAGTGTAAAAATAAGTCTGTACTATACCTCCAAATATCAATTCGAAAACAGAGCATACTGCACTCCAACACTTTGTACTTTTTTAAAAACTTGGAATCTTTCTGTAGAATTATTACTGACAAACATCATCTGTATGTTTGCATACGGTAACCGCACCGCCCCAAGCATGACTGTGGCACTAATGACCCTCAGCCGTGAAGGCAGACACAAAGGGGCTGACTCCTTCTCCAAGGTCACCGTGGCTTGTAGTTTCAGACTGTTTCCATGTTCTGACAACCTCATGAGTTACAGCTTTCCAATGGAAACGTGGATTAGGTAGCTACTATAAACATACCTGTATCGGAAATATTTTGACAGCCACATACTCATTCAGCAGCTGTGCTTTCCAGACACAACCGAATCTTCCCCTTGCTTTCACTTCTAACAATTGCAGGGGCTTCAAACCTAGCAATGGAGAAGGTGGGGGTGGTCCTGGGTCCTACAGATAAATAATAATAATACTGTAAATAAGCAGAACATGAAACACATCAATTCTGAAAATGAGAGAAAGTGAGTATGTCAAAGGAACAATTGTCAGAAACAGTAAACACATGGATGGCATTAACTTCAATCTTGCCCAACCTGAGTTTTTTCGACATTACTAATTACCTTCGGTGATCTCAAGGCAGGCAACTTAATTTCAGAGTTTTCATATTGACACTCAACACTATTGCTATTCACGTATAGCAGGAAGGGAAAAAGGACCATCTTTGTTATACACTCTCACTGATTCTTCCCACTAGATTTAGTGGCCTATTCTGCTTTAAAAAGTGCCCATCACATAGACATGATTCAATCTATAAAGCAAGATTTAGGTGATTTCATCCAAATCTCCAAAAGCTGGCAATTCAAAATATAATTTTAGGATAATACTAACTTTAAATCTAGTGGGAAGACTTTCTGTGAACTTTAAACACTGCTAAGGATATTTCACTGTTTCCTTCTAATTTATGCTGCCTTAAAGGATGAGGATTTGAAAAGTGCTAGAGAGAGGAAAGTACGGCTCTCTCTCAAAGAACATCTCAACATCCACTACTTTCTCCAATGGCTATCAAATTTCAAACAGTTTCTTCCTTAACCTCAGAAATACTGGCACCCGGGAACATCACAGGCAGGTCTGTCCGATAGAGACACATGCGGAAACACACTGCGGCCAGTCTCTTCTCTCTGTCCTCGCTTCTCAGCGTATTAACAATCCACCCTTTGTTTGTAATTATTTCCCAAAACAGACCTGAGATAAACATTATTTGTATTTTAAGGCTGACTGACCAAGAAAATACAAATAAAAATGCAGAAAAGTGGTGATCAGAGTAAATCATAAGCTACAATAAATGAGAGAGAAACATACTGTTATTACAGTTAACAGAGCAAAGACAGTTATCAGTAGGGGCACAGCACGGAGATCCTCCCTGTACAGAACAGGGCGCCAACAACCCTTCACTGAAAGCTTTCTGCCAACTATCTTAACCTGCAGCAAAGGACGAAGCCTTCTGGAAAGCTCCCAGAGAAAAGTGAAACAAGTTTTCAAAGGCTACATAATAGATTTTAATATACTTAATATGATGAGGCCAAGCAAAATTTCTGCAGCGAGAAGAACGGCACGCTGGCAAGGGCCGGCACGCAGTCATCTGGAAAGGGTCTGTCACCAAAGACCGACGTGGCTCCCTCTGCCTTTCTGTCCCTTTTTCTAATCTCTTCTAATGCCTCACAGACTCCTAGTGCTTAGGCATCATTCAGCTCACTGGTGCCACATAGGAGTTTGAAAGTTTACATCTAACATTGGAAAGGCCCTTGACAGTAGAAAACTGCAAGGCATTAAACAGAAAAAAGATGCAACTTCTTCTAAAGTAATCTTTATAAAATGGCTTGAGAATTTCTAATATCAAGATAAAATAGAAGACTTCCTATGACTCATTCCAAACTCATGTCTGTATTTTAAAATGTCTGTGAAAGTTGCTTTTCCTTCTCACATTCAAAACATGAAAGGTTAGTGAAGCTAGAATGTTTCCATTTAGCACAGTGACAGGTCAAGGAGGTTGGATATAAATCTTACAGAAAGGATAGGCGCTTAAGTATGACTTGGGGTGCAGGGCGGGGCAAGACTCTCTGGAGAGTGTCTCTGAAATGCACCCTCCCTACTTCATCCTTTAACTGATCATTTCAACTGGTAAGAAAAGGTTCTACTCATAGGAGCAGGCTGCTTACATGAATGTGAAGACTGGGGGAAAAAAGATGACTTTTCCACAGGCAAAACCTGGTCCACGCAGCATCGCAGAACTGCAGAAAGGAATAATTAAGCTAAGTAGAAAATGCTACAAAGGTAGTGTTTTCAAAGTAGGAATGCCAGACCTACGGTGTACACCCAGGAGCTCAGAGCTGACGCAGGAAAGTAATGTAAAGTAGCAAAGTAACAGGCCTCTGAATGGAAACACTGAGACTGGTCACGCTGACACACGTGGCCTATTCTGGTTTAAAAAGTGCCCATCACATAGACATGATTCAATCTCTAAAGCAAGATTTAGGTGATTTCATCCAAATCTCCAAAAGTTGGCAATTCTAAATATAATTTTAGGACAGTAACTTTAAATCTAGGAAATGTACAATAATTTCAATGTCTATGTTTAAAAAAAATAGATAAATGTCTTCCATGAAAGTTCTAACAACTTTCTAAGGCTCTGCTCAGCAAATTTCTAAGTTACTGGTATTTCAGAAGAAACTTTAGATCACCCTCCTAATAATACAATTATATTCAATATTGTATCTTCATAACCAGAATACACATTATAGTCAAACTTACTTTACGAAGAGAAAAGACTTAAAAACAACACTGCATAATTTTCAAAGGCTAAGAAAAGGTCTACCAAGTCACATTCTTATAAAGTGTCAAAACTTTTAGAGATGTTTTTAAACATAAATTTAGCATAATATTCTGTGATACTTTACAAGAATTAAGCTCAAAATGAATAATTTCGCTGCAAAGATTTTAACTATAAAACCTGTAACACTAAACCAACATAAATTTTGCCTGCTTTAGTGAAAAGTTGCTGCAATGAAATTTTGAACATGTGTCAAACATTTAGGTTTTACTTATTCTATAATCTAAAAATACTAAAATACTAAAAATATTCTGCAGTTTATTTGTATCACTATAGCAATTCACCCACAGGAAATCCCCTTAACATTTGCTTCTAGAAATAAAGATTTATACCTTTAGAATGTATGGACCCTTGGAAACAAATGCAAATGCAAACCTCATAAATGGTGGCAACTTTCTGACTTTATCCACAAAATACGGCTTTGCTCTGACACAGAAGAACTACCCAGAGGAAGAACTAGAACTCCTGGAAACTTTTCATAAATCTCTCTTTCTCTGAGAACATCGCGCTGTTTTATAAAATGGAAAAGGTGTGTATTAGAAATGGCTCTGATTGTACTTCTTTCTATGGCTCGAGAGACGCCGTGTTGGGAAAGCTACGCTGGAAAGCAGCCCTTCTGCTCCACGCATGGCACTAAAGGCGGGAGCTCTGAAGTCATCTGCGATTGTTTCCAACGACTTGTGAGTCTCCCATTTTGAGGATGAATTCTCATCCTTTTTGCCCTCAAAGCCCCAGATAGCAAAGATCATTAAAAGGCACCCTTCACAGCCGGTTCATCTGCTAGAGATGCCAAAGGCAAAGGCGGAAATATACACTGTGATCAAAATGTGATTAAAAGTTGTGCTGTACCAGAAAGTCAGCTCTTGTTAAATATGAGCATATGCTGATGTTTCCACCTACTGCCTACTATAAAAATAAACTAATGAAAGGTTTTTCAGGCCAACAAAGTTATTAGGTGTTTTCCAATCAGCTAAAAGAGTTGTTTCTACATTATACCTTTGACAATTACGAATTTTAACAATCCTTTTAAACCGAAAGCTGTTACTTTGTCAAATCAATCATATTTTTCTGTAGTGCTGGTGGGGAGTCTTTATAACAAATGTATATAAACTATAAGGGATGCACAGTAGAGCAACAATAAGAACAAAACTCCAAGGATAAAATGTTACGTATGCATCCACGAAAACCGCCACAACCATAAAACAAACATCAATGCATCTTACCTCTATCATTATATGAAAGGCGTGCTTGTGAAAAAAAACACAGGCAAAAGAAATTACGATTCATATTCAGAATGAAATGAAAAATGACACAATAGTTACAAAGTGAAGGAAGGAGAATGATTTAATTTTTAAGAGGCTGGCAATGATTGTAAGTACTACATTTTAAAAATGAGAATTGAGAACACTTTCCTTATAGAGGAAAGTAATATAAAAACTAAACACACACACACACACACACACACACACACACATACACACACACAAACCCTCTGCTTATTAGCTATCAGATGAGACAGAAACAGAATTTTGACCGTAATGTAATCCCAATTACCTGATCAAATGGGCTTCAAGCCAGAAAATAAACTAAACTATGTCTTAAATACTTATCATCTGAAAGGTCCTATAGTAAGTATACAAACTCTAAAAGTATAGTGATTTAGCCGATGAAGATACAAGCCGGAATGGGCTCTGAACGCCAGAGGGCAGTATTGCCTTTAACAAGAACTAGGTAGCAGCCCTGAAGAAGTTACACAAAGCTCAAGTTTACAGTCCATACTCTCTTGACAGTTGTAAGAACCTCTCGAACGTCTTACTTCCAGTGAGTCAATTGCTTCACTTCCCTTTCATGGAACACAGAAGAATCACAGTGGTCAGATAGAAGAGCGTTTCTGGTGGCTACGTGAGTGCGCGCAACGTAAATGACACACTGGTAAGAGTAAGACAGGGAGTAAGACAGGGAAGGGGGCATCAGAACGAGTAACACACGGTAACAGATCAGGCCTCCTGTTAAGCTATTTCCCGGCGATGTCAAGGCGAAAAATTAAATCTTAAGGAAATGTAATTCAAGTTATTTAATGCTCACTTCAAATCAAGGCTACGTCGGCAGTTCTAAGCGTGGCTTTGGCACAATACTAACCCAACGCGGGAAACACACAACTGAGTAAGCAGCAGGGGCTCAGGGAACGGGCATCTGCACACACCTCTCATGGTCTGAGGACATCAGGTACTGAGGGAAAACAATATTTTTATTTTTCCCGTCATTCTAAAATAAGGGTCAGAACTGAAGTCCAAAGACAGTGTTGCCAGGCTTAAAGCTGACAATTTCTCCCAATGGATGACAATACTGCCCAGCTTCCAGCATGTGCACAGCGCCTCCACAGAGAGCGACAGCACTCAGAAGGAGGCACAGGCGACTCCTGTGTCCCCCCGTCCTTCAGCTGTGCTGAACTCTGCACCTTCTTCCCATGGCAGCGCTTAGGGACTACACGGCCACCCAAAAGGCTGCGTGCATCTTACTATCAAAACACCTTGAAAGTATTCTGGAGAAAAATTCATCCTTTGAAAGAAATGCTTGCCAACTGGTTAGACAAAGGGCAAGGACACTTGGAGCCTGTTTAAACATAAGTGCTTTCAGAGATAAAGATGATACTAAACACGTTAGTGCTACTCTCACATCTTATAGAACAGTGCATCTCTGCTTAGGATACTTCCCAGTCAGCAAAAATCCGAGTAAGTTATAAAAAGATAGTAGCTAATGGGTGAAAGCAAGGTATTCGTCAATGTGACAAAATAGAGAGGGTTAAGATAGAATTTTAAAAATACACAGATAAGAAGTCTATCTTAGTTTAATGGACTTCTCAAAAAATAAACTGTAACATAAGCAAAATGACCCACGCTACACAAAAGACACCAACAACAGGCCTCAATGCATAAATTGTGTAATACAAAGGATCAAAACAAAATTTAAAAAATTCACTGAAATATACATATAGGAAATAAAAATCCAGATTCACAAAATGAAAAATGTCACTTTGAGTATTAGGTAACTGTATGACTGTAGGTAACAGTGAAAGTCAAAATAAAACACTAATGTCTGATAATTAGATTTCTGGATTAGAGATTTGCTCTTTTCACTTATGTGGAAAGAAACTACTGCCAAAGATCACAGAAGAACCAAGAGTAATTCTTCATTCACTCATTCAAACAGTGTTTACTGAGTGCCTTCTTTGTGTCAGGCACTGATTACCCAAGAGTTCATGAAGCTAACAGTAATGTGGGGCAGAAAGCTCATCAATGATTTTCACTAATGAATGTACAATTAATAACTGAGCACAGTAAAAAGAAATGTAATACCTTGAGCACCTACAAAGGGATACCCAAGTAACACTGGAAGGTCAAAAAAAGCTGTTTCCCTGAAGAGGGGACCCTGAAGAAACGTAGCAAGCACTAGAGAGGCACATGAAATGACGGACCGGACTTCCAACTCACTCAACCGACGGGACAGCTGTTCCATTCACGGAGAACCAGGTTAGGGAGAGGCAATCACATCCAAGTGGAGCCACTGAATAGTCAGGCAGCTCTGAAACAAAGCTACAAAACATACACTACTTTGCGAATAAACTTCACAAAAAAATCTTTTTAGAAATACGGATTTTATATACCATACCTAAATATGTAAAATTGTATGCACTATCAATTTTATTTACTATTTAAGCCATCCCAAAATATCTCTATGTCTAGAGAGATAAATACATTTTTCTTTGTTTTATTTTGGTTTAGTTTATACAACTCACTTAAGAAGACCCTCTTAGGACTATGAAATCAGGAGGACTGAGGTCTCCTACCCAAAATATGTGAAAAGTGACAATTTCTGATTTATCACCTCTCATCTAATTATCTTACATTCTAAGAAATTTTATAGTTGTTCATTTTTTAAAAGACCACTGCCAATACACATCAGCACAAATATTTCTGAGCTAGAAACACCAAGGCACACACTGATAGATTCAATACTACTGACAACTATCAAATACACAGCCATAATTCTGATTAGCTACTCAAGATTCTTTTGTCCTGTGTTCTGCCTCCTACAGTTTCTCTAATCTTACTCCTCCTGAAAATAAAACAAAGAAAGACCAAAGTGGATGAAATACTGACTCTGGACAGGCTCCCCAGGAAGTAACACAGCAAGGGAGCCAGAAGTAAGGCTGAAGGTCTGAGCAAAACGTGAGCATGCTCATCCTCCTTTTGGCTGCTGCTCTAAATCAGGCTATGACTACCTAGAAAAAAAATTTCATCAGACATTTATACTTCACAGGCCAAGATGAAAAAAAGGAAAAGACACCTGTTACATATGAATGAACCGTGATGTGATAAAGTGGCTGTTTATCTATCAGACTACATATACTCCCAATAAAAACTATTTTCAGTGAAAAACTATGTCCTCAAATTCCTTTACCTTACTTTAGCTTTTTATGATTTATTCAAAGAAGCTATTCAATGGTCAATAACCCAGTAATTAAATGCCCAGATTCTGCTACTAAAGACTTTAAGTCAAGTCACCTCACCTATGTGTCTCGATTTTCTTATCTATAAAATGTACTTGATAAAACCGTGTTTCTTGAGGTACTCAAAGATTAAATAAAGGGACATTATGTTAATGTTCTGCACAGTGCCTTATGCAGTATTCAAAGTGAAGTCTTTCATTACACTAACCTCAACATACGAACTGTCACATATGAACAGCAATGATTCCTTTCGCTCAGTTTTGCAGTTGCCACTGTGAACGTGCTTACCCCGTCATTCTTTCCACAGGCTTAGACAGTTCTGGAAGTCTTTCGTGTCTTGGTAGCTCTGTGTCACAGCTACTTCAATGTAAGATGTTTACCATTCATGGTCATTCTGACTTTGGGGGAAAAGCTAGAAGTCACCCAGTGCCACGTCTAGACAACAAAGCAGACAGGAGCACGCCGTGACGCTTTGCGAGCTGGCCTTTCCCCGGATGGCCCTGGCGGCGCTCGCTGCGTTTGTATCATACCGTGTGAAAATGAGAAAGAGAACTTCCAGGACTTCATAACGTGCCAAGAGAGATGGGTAAGTTCAAAGCGAGGGTGAATATTCTGAGGAAGATTAACGGTAATGTGTCTTTTACTGTAATAAATGTAAACATTCTCCGTATTTTTCAATTATCCTTTTGACCCTGGTCTAAAAGCATCAGTTCCATTTAAAAACTAAGATGAGGCCTGGCACAAGTCAAGGGAAAACTGAACTCAAGACTGTAACATGCAGGTGGCGTCACTCTGAGCACAGGAGGCTGCGGCCGCGCTCGGTGCACAGCCTCTGCTTCCGGCTTCCCTGCGACTTCTGACTTCCCCTCTCCCGCCTCCTTTCCGCTTCCGGGTACGGAGCTCCAGCCGGCCGCTACGTAGCCCTGTCTCAATGGTTTTTTTTAAGTATGATAAATTATATATGAATGCTAACAGTAATTTTTTTTGTGAAGCAGCAAGTCCATGGGTAATTTATGACATTTCTTCCAACAATCAGAAGTATATGTTAAAGGAAGCTGTAATTCATTTTATTAATACAAAAAAATCATATACTACAGTTGGACACAGAAGGAAGCCATGTACAGCAGCGCTTCCCTATTTCCTGGGTGTGTACACAAGACAGAAAAGGACGCTCAAATGCACAACCATAGTACTATGTTGAATTTTAAACACGCTGAAATAGTGAAAATTTGTAAAATGTATGTTCTATGAAAAAGTATGTATGTTCTATGTAAATATGTTTTTAGAGCCTAAACAAACTCTACATTGATAACATGTTATGTTGTACATCTTTATATTTTTACCAAAAAAATTAAATGCTATTTCCTCTGCATAAAACACTGACCTAAATTTTACTTGAAAATGTATCATTTTAACTGAATAGATTAAATTGATCAAGGTGAAAGACCATCTTTTGTATGCTCTCCATTTAAAAGAAGCCAGTTGTAGTATAATTTTTATAGTCTTTAAAAGTATATACTCAAACAGATGAGAGTAGAGAAAGGTGTCCAAGGATATGAATCAACTTACTAAGACTGACTGCTGCAGGCAAGTGCTGAGGGAAGCGGGAAGAAGTACGCCTCTTTCTGCCTGCTTTCATCTGTCCTGGTACAGGCTGATACGAGGAACTAACTAAGGCAGAGGAGTTTTAGAAGAGGGAGAAGCCAAAAGGAAAATGCAAGAGTGAAATATAGTAGTTAACCTACTCTTAAAACGTGCTTGTATGTATAGTTTTAAATATAATATTAGCATATTAAGCACTACTGATAAAAGTTAATTACCCCTTACCCTCTCCAAATAAGGAAGCAGGGTATTTTTCTCAGTTGAATTGAATATTCTCTTACCCTTCCAGTATCAAATTAATTTTAAATTAATGTATATATAGACTCATATTCTTGAGGACAATCCTACAAGGCATTTTCACAGATGACTTGGTTTCTCAGTGGTAGTAATCTGACATAGCATGAAGTGACAAGCCATTATTGCTTTAATAATAAGGTCAGCAGGATTATTTTGCATGCCCCACTCACAGGGATCGCAAACATCCGAAAACTCTTAGCTCTTATCAAACCAGTACCCAGACAAAATGTCATGATGTAAGAACTGAAGAGGTTGATGTCATCTTAAAAAGTACTAATGCTGTAATACCAAAGTGCTATTTACACATCCTGTACAAATTAACTTCGTATCTTGTTAAGGGCAGGCCATTTCTAGCTCCTACAGTTCACTTTCTTATCAGTTAGTATTTTTTAATCAGCACAAATATAAACCTTGTAAGCAAGAAAGTTAAGCATACATATGCCTATGGAAGGACTGCCAACAGCTGTACGGAAACCCCATTAACTCTAACACAACATGAGTTCTTAATAATAGAGTCCCTCAGAGTCATGACTCACTGGGACCAGAAAAACCAGTCTGCACTCAGCTTTCTCACTGCGCTTCCTATGTGGAAAGACAGTTTCAGCGCAGGCAAAGGAAAACTGACCTGGTGATAAAGTGACGGCTCTTCAGTCCGTGATTACAGAAGAATTTAATACTCTTATAAAGTACTCACAGCATTGTTATTACCTACAAACACCATGTGAAACAGAGTAGTAATCACAGCATATATTTTGCGTTTAAGGGGCTTACAGTCTAAGGGGAGAATGAAACACAAATACAAATTACTAAGAGCCCTTCTGAACTGGGGCTGTTCGTTTCAATCACAGAAGACGGAAAATGTCTTGAGCATTATTTTATCAGTCTTTTCAAGGACGGTACACAAGCGATACAATTCCAGATACATATGATGCGTGGTGTGGGGTGCAGTGGGAAGAAAGAATCAAAAGTCAGACAGAATGGAAGCCCACAGGCTACGCTCCAAACTCCCTATGATCTGCTGCAATCAGTGAGTGCTCTCAAGTATTTTTAAACACAAAGTAAGATGATCAAACATGAAAAATACTTTCTCGCAACAGTATAGGTGAAGGGAGAGAAACTGAAGCAAGAAAACTATGAGATACTAGAAATCTCAACCTCAGATCTACTCATGTCCTGAATGAACAGGACTTAGTAAATGACAAGGCCAGGAATAGGAGCTGTCTCCATGGCTTTCATCAGGACAACTGGAAAGCAAGTGATAGCCACATTAACAGTGGGAGACACACAGTAGTTAATGAGTTCTCATGAAAAATGAATGGCTTCAATTTTTAACCAGTAAACTGCTTGTTCTGTGCCTTTAACTGTGCTAGCTTTCTTTTAGAATAACTTTTTGTTGGTTAGTATGAGCCATAATTAACAGAACCAAATTTTACAGTATTTATATCCCTACCTCACTTTAAGATAAAAATACCAATGAAACCAGAGAAAAAGTCTAAACAATTTGATGTCTTAAAGAATTCCATCATTTAATTATTAGAACCAGCTTATTGAATATGATGAGAGCAATGACTTTCAACAGACCAGCTGATTCACAAACTGGCTTAATCCAAGGCAAAGTTTTCCTAAGAAAAGGAATGACAATTTTGTCACTGTCCTAAAGTATTTAAAGTGTTTGGAGGGACAATGAACAGAAATCCATGGCAAGATCGTATGATCTTTTCCTAACTGGTCTTGCAATTAAATTTGGACTGTGGGGACATGGCTCTGGGGTAAGCTCAGGAGTTTCCCTGTGCAGTCTCTCTCTCCTCGGAGTCCTCACTCCTACTCCTGTCCTTCAGAACAAATGCCCAACAACTAGCAGGCATGTGCGGAATCAAATCAGAAGCACAGGAAGTTCTTTCACAAACCCCCAATCACACATTATTCATTAATCCTATCTAAAGTGTGTTAAAATATTTTAAAAGAAAACACACAAATATGCTTTTGTATGTATCTATGACTTCTCACTTTCCTTCTGTCCTATGTGATGTTAAATTTGAGATGATGTTATGGCTCATTTAAGAACTTATACAAATTATTCAGTATCTAAAAAAATAAATTAGCCTATAGCATGGTTCTGAGATGGTGAAGTTGTTAACGGAATTATCGGAAACGCCAGAGGCATCCACTCTCTGAAAACAGAAGCAGAACAGCATCAGTATCAGAAAACAAGGTTTTAGTGTCACAGGGTTCTAAATTGAGATTCCAGCTGACACTTTTTGCAGCAGCTCTGTTATGTCTCAATTTCTTCATTGATAAAACTGGAATTATACTATATACAGAGTCCTGTGAAATAAAATTAAATGAGTACTCTCCACACCTGGCTGGTCACCAGAATCTCCTGGGAAACTTTTTAAAAACACAGTAGCAGCCAGGCGTGCCGGTACAGACTGTGAGCCCTGCGCTCAGGTGTGGGCCAGGAGTGTCTCAAGTTCAACGCCAGCCTTAGCTACACAGCATGTCCAAGACCAGCCTGGGTTATACACCAAAGTCCTGTCTCAAAAAACACAACAACAAAAAAAAACCACACACACACACACACACACACACACAACCACAGGCTCCGCTGCATCCTTTTAAAGGTTATGGCCCAGGAAGTTACATTTTTAAATCCCAAAGATGATCTAGTATCATCATCTGAAAAATCACATTTTTTTCTATGTATTTAAGGCATTCTACAGATGCCTATATAATTTATATATTTACATATAGCATTACATCACCTCAGAGTAAGCACTTAAATCTTCAGTAAACGCTTGATATAATTATTTTTAAATCAAGATAAAACTAAGCCCTTTCCAATAGTATAGCTATTAAGCAGACTTGTAGAACTAGAATATGCATAAACCTCTTACCAAAAACCAGACTTTACAGCATGAAACTGGTCTGTTACAGAGACAGTGAGAGGTGACAGAAGTTAAATTCCACTGTGATGGCAGTGCCCTTTTCCACAAACTTTATGACACAAGCAAAGCACACAGTCAGACCCATTGTGTATGTTTTCATACCAAAGCTTGCCCATGCCAGGTCACTCCATCTCAAACTCTTCAAACTTATCCCTTGTGTTTCATGAATTCATGTGGTTTGTGCAAATTTATGACTAGCAACAATGCAATTGCTAAGTAATCTGTGTTCAGTAAGATTAACCCTAGTAACAAAACCCTAAAACCCATAGAGGTGGGTACTCATGGAAGATTCCATGTTAAGAATAGTAGCAGCATCTTTCCTTTTTAAAGTCTTAAACCTTTGAATCAATTAGCATTTCTAAATAAAGTGGTCTGGTATGTAGGCTATTAAGCTCTTTTAAAAATCTCTTAACCATGCTTTTGTATCAATACTGGATACAAGCCAAGGTTACATCTACAAAGTTACATTACTGATTAAAAATTTCTACTATAACAACCTTAGCATATTTATTTAAATGTACGTTCCAGCTTATCTCTAGCATATCACAAATCTAGAATAAATTCATGAAACAATTACAGTACTGAATGCTCTCTTGTAAACTTAGGTACTAAAACAAATTCAAGTTACCAATGACCAAGGGTAAAGTCTGTCTTATGGCCATTTGGAATAAACCATATACATTAGGTATTAATTTTTTTTTTTTACTTTAAAAGTGTTACAGGGCCAGGGATATAGCTCAGTGGCACAAGTGCATGCCTGACAAGTATAAGGTCCTGAGTTCGGTTCCCAGTACCAACAACAAAACAAACTGTTACAAATGATTTTTAACAAATCTGAATAAAGTTATTAATGTTTGGAAGTTAAATATCTGACCAATATAAACTGTTGTGTTTATTCAATTTACTGAACTAGCTATTTTACCTTTGGGTTTATTTCTCCATATACATATCTTCAAAAGATTACGGAGATCAGTGATCTAATGCTAACAAATCGTTGCAAGTACTGAGAAAGAAGTATGTTATATAAACAAAGCTTAGAGGGAAGAAGTTGCTTTGGTCATAAAAATTATAGGACTTTACTTTTTTTTTCTATTAAGTTTTAACCATTAATCCTACTGGCATTAAAAAAGTAAACCAAGAGATCCAGAAAGCTAAAGTAATCTGAAATTAAGAGATAAAAGAAACACCATAGAAACTAGAACTCTGAGAGGCCTCAAGCAACTACAACCACAAGGCATGAGCTTCGTGGGCCGGCACAGCACTGACACCTTCCATGGATGGGCCAGTGCCAACTGTCTACAGAGAGAATGAGGAAAACACAGTGAATTTAATCTGATTACACTGAAAACTATTTCCAGAAATATTAGGGTGGGGTGACAGCATCAAAGGCATTAAGTTTTTAGTTTTCAACACACAGCTCATATGCTGCCAAAAAGAAAACACACTTATACTGTGAATAACACCGGGTAATACGCTCCTGAAGCGCCTCTAGAGCCTCTCTTTTCCACGCTTCCTCAATTATCTGAGTCCATCCGCATGTTTAAAAGGGTGTTTTGGGAAGTAGTCTTGAAAAAGGCATGAAATTTAAAAATAGAGGATAGGATGGGAAAGAAAAGGAAGGGTTTTCATTTCTCTACCATTATTTCACAGAAAGCAAAGGGAGTTCATCTCATATTTAAAAGTATTAGAATGAAACTGAAACTCTCTAGAGAAAAATAGGATGGGAATACTCATTTTACCATACCTCACCCTTTGAGAAAAGATTAAGAAATAGCAAATTAGTAACTTTGCAGAATCAGCTATAATCCGTATGATAAATGCTCAAAAATTCACCCCAAAGGAAAATAATTTGTTAAGCTCATGAATTTAAGGACATTAACACTTCTTTAAAATGTCAGACCTAAAACGGTGTAAAATGTAGGACACTAACTTACTTGAGTTGGAACAAGCACAGGAGGGTAGGCCATCTTGTGGTGCCTGTACACCCAGAATGCACAGATGACAATCCCTGCGATCAGCATAAGCGGCACCAGAGAGTACAGCAGGATGTTGTAATACGGTGCCTTAGGTGTGACTGGGTTTGAAGTGGCTGTAACAACGGAAGAACAAACAATTCAGATACAGACTGCACAATTCTATAATAAGTATTTATTATAGTGTCACATTTTTGGGAAAAATGCAAGAAATATGGTTAAATTATTCTTTCAACACAAATATACTGTGTTTTCAATCTACTAGCCAAGACGACCTATGTATTTTCCTGTGAACTTACGCTGTGTGACTTCCATCTCTGGAAAATAAGAAAATTTTTCATTACACATATTGCCTTCACAGCAACAAAAATATACTTCAGGGCTGTCTTTTTTTTCTATACAATCAGTCCTACAAACAAACAGAGGAGAAATAATTAAAATAAATATCATGCTGACTATACAGCAGCTGTTTTGTCAGAAATAAATGCATCATTTACATTTTTATTAATATTTAACGATCAATTCTTAAAAGCCAAAAATGTTCCTAGATTCCTGTTACTAAACCTCATCAGAAAAAAAGTTGACCTCATAACAATCACATTAACTCCCTGAGACTATTGCTTTAATATAGTTTTTAATAAACAATCTAAGACGATCACCTTTTTTTTTAATTATTAGCAAGGACTAAACAGGAATACACAAATGCAATGGAGGTAATTTAGTCCGGGAGTACTTTTGATTACAGGAAATTCAGCTTTCCTACTTCATGAATATTAAAAGCTACATATAAAATTGTGTTTATAATACACAAACACACATACACACACACACACACACACACACACACACACACACACACACACACATGCTCCCCAACATCAGAGACCTAAACTACACTTGGGAAGTAAATTAATAATGTCATTTTTTATAATAGTAGATTTGAGTTCCTTAAACACAATGAAAAAAATTGAGAAGAGCAACGGGTAGAGTAGAAATATCTGATAACAAACATAAACGACCTAGTAACTCAAGGTGATTAGAACTAGAATGAATTGGGAAGAAAAAAAAAGCAGCCTTTTGTGTAAGGACAATGAAACTGGAAAGACTTGGATTTAGCCCCTAGAACAAACCTTAATCACTAAGAAACAACTACACTTATTTCTTTAAAGTCAAACTTTTAAATATTACTGATAAACACCAGGTGAAGTTAAAGACGCATCTCACACAATAAGCTGAACATCTTTATGATGGCGGTTCCACTGATAGTATTTTCACTCTAAAGTGAAAAGTGCAAGAAATTTCTGGGAAATGAGTTTTAACAAAATCTAATTTTAAAATATAATCAATACTAATATCTACTTAGCAGAAGATAAAAAGACAAATGCAGGCTACATTTTAACAATTTATAATGAAAAGTGTATAAATGTTTAAGCTAATATTTAGAATCATGCCTCAAATTCCAGGAAAGTGACATGATCAAATATTGAGCCTAATTAACTCAAGAAAATTACTTTTTATCATCGATTTCATTCTTCTTTTATCACTGTCTTTTCTTCCACACATTGACATATCTTGACTTTTTCCTTTCCCTTACTTCTGTTACTACCTCAACTATTTGTTTTTCAATCAAATTGAGGGCGTAAGGACAAAATCCACTACTTTTACATTAGCATTTAATCCCCAAACGCATTTATTTGTGCTGAATAACGCCCTGTGCAGACTGCAGGGAAAGGCTCACTGCCTGGAAGGGCACTGAGTACAGCGCTGGTTTGGGGGATGAATCACAGTAGCTTTTTACTATGGAAAAAAAAAAAAAGACTAGGAATCCTTCAGTTCAAATCATGAATAAAAGAGTTCTGAACAGAGGTGATTCCCAAACTAAGTGTTTTTGTCTTATTTCTCCCTACTTACCTTTCCTCATAGCACTTACCACTAGATGGCCACTTCTGTTGGTAGAGAAACCAATTATCAGAAAAAATATAACTAAATCATGTATGTATAAAGAAATAATCCCTGGAAAATTCAGAGCCTTAAAAGTATACATTTAGTAAATACTACATGTGTATCTAAATGATTTGTTTTCACTGTTTTCATTTCACTGAAAAGCAGAGCTAATTCAATTTTCAGGGCTTATTCAATGCATGTTGCTATTGGTCATATATAGTTAACCAGTCACAGACTCCAGGTGATCATTTCAGGCTCCTAAAGAAGTAGGTCTGTGCACAGAGCATCCCTTTCTGGCTCCCAAATGTCTGCTTATCTAGGTCTCTGCTGCTGCCAGCCTTCCCCACCACCCGCATTGGGAATCCTTGGCCCAGGCAAGTTAAGTGATCAACCCAACATCTATGGGACTTCTCACTGACAGACCACGAGCTGTCAATAACACGACTACTGTATTTTATTTCCAGTGCAGAACAATTTAAGCAAGATCTTTTAAATAAAACATAGCTTTCTGTGAGGGCTAAGTTAGTTCTGATATATTCTGAATGTCAAGTTAAAATGTCTCTTGGGGTAAAGAACAAAGGCTTACTTTGCAGGAAAAAAAGGGGAAAATGTAATGAGATCAATTTCTTCCAGGTACATAAAGAAGGAAACTGAAAGAAAATTAAATACTACAATTAAGCTTTATTCTCCTTGAGGATAAATTTTTCAAGTACATACTGTCTTTTAAAGTAATTTTTTAAAAATCCTCTTTCCTTAAAATTCACATAAAAGCTGTAACTCTCACAACATGGAGAAAGAGATGATTTTTTAAGAGTTCTCACTACTTGAAAGATTCTTCAAAATATATTAAGGACAAAACATTATCATGTCATGTTTATTATTTTCAAATACATGACCTTTGTCATTATGTTAGTAATTCCATTCTTTTAAAAGACAAGAAACATTTATATGAGAATCCATGTATTGAACTTTTCTCAAAAAGAAGGGGAAAGAGGGAAATTGCTCAATACCATCACAAAAAATAAAATATGTCCTCACCTGTCATAGCAGTTGATATCATCCAGCCAACAACCTTGTTTCACTATTTCAATAGAACCAGAAATATTCTTCCAGGTAGCAAAACAGTGTCGCCGTTTATCTTTGTCACCGTAACAGGGCTCCACACCAGTCTGATTGGTTCTGTCTCTTTCCCAATTAGCATTAAAGAAAAGACACTCCTGAGTTTCCGATCTGCCAAGTATAGCACCTATAAGACAATAAGACAACGTAATGTAACTCTTAGTTCTTAAGGGACTGGCTCCCAAGACACCAATGTCAAGTGTTACTAACACGTAAACAGTGTACTGTCTGCCCAGTGTTACAACTCTGAGTATTTGTTTCCAGCTTAGTCCAGGCACTTTAAAGTATAAAAGAATCCTAGTAACCTAAAGTGTCTACAGAGATCTAAGATTTCTCTGAACAATGCCTGTTTCATTTATGAACATCCTTGATGAAAAGCAGCAGCAACTGTTAACTTTATGAAATTTCACTCCTGATTAGATATCTTCTCAATATTCTGTGTGACAAAATAAGAACTAAGCAAACAATTTTGTGGCATAATGAAGTACAACAGTCAAGAAAAAAGTCTTACATGACTGTACTGTAGCTATGGACTGTCTGTTCAGACATACCATGGCTATTCAGACCTGGGTATATGGAAGACATATTTTCAAAGGTAAACCAAATGAACCCATTAGTTCAAAAAAAGCACTGAAAATACACATTGCCAATGATGAAATCTGAGTTTTCAGGCAAAAATAAGAATTTCAGAAAACCTTGCATCTATCTGCCACCATTAGCATTAGCATTCCCAATACTCAGAGTGACCTTCAAATACTGAGTAATGAAATATGCCAATATTTAAGAAGTCTATATAATTCACAGAACCAGTATTTTCTAAATGCATTACACATGACATTACAAAAGCATTCTTTTGTATGGTTAAAAAAAAAAAATCTACGTTCAAGACAGATCAATAGATTTTAACCTAAAGGACAAAAAGTTCATCATGGTATCAAATTCTACCCTGCAACTAAATTTTAAGAAATTATAGCTAGTCTTACTTGGAAAGGCAAAGTTAGCCAGAATAATTCTTAAAAAGAGGCACAAAGAAGAACTCATACTTCTTGATTTTTACGGCTGAACATAGAACCTTAGCTACAAAAACAATGAGGTCTTAGTGAAAAGATAGACACACGCATCGATGAGACGAAATAGAAAATTCAGAAAGAGCCCTATACATTGCACAGTCACTCAACTGATCTACAGCAAAGGTGTCAAAGCAATTCACTAAGGAAAGTGGAGGATGATGCTGAACAATAGTTACATGCAAATAAAAAGAACTTCAACAAAATTAATTCCCAATATACCATAGACCTAAAAATACATCCCCAAACTATCAAACTTCCAAAAGAAATCATGACAAGTCATTTTGACATTAAATTAGGAAAGATTTATTTGAACACAAAACAAAGGAACTACAAAAGAAAGAATAGACAAACTGAACCTCATTAAATTAAAATTTATACTCTGTGACAGTTATGGGGTGGGGAGACACAGAACGGGAGAAAATGCTTACAAAACACATTTGTAAAAGAGGGCCGAAGTCAAGCATGACATTGCACACATGGAGCCCCAACTACTGGGAAGGCTACAGCAGGAAGATCTCTAGAGACCAGCAGTTGAGGGCTTCAGAGATCTTGTCTCAAAAACACAAAAGCAGAAGACTGATATTCAGAACATAAAAAGATCTCTTACAATTCAGTAATAAGAAAACAGTCTGTTAAACATTTTTTTCAAACTTTTTAAATGGGCAAAACATTCAATTAGATGCTTTGCCAAAGAAGAGATTCGTGTAGAAAAATTCTACAACAATAGTTACTCAAAATCATCAATCATTAGCGAGAAGTAAACTATCAATTAGAATAGCAAAAAACAAAGAAAATAAAAACAGTCGATAATGGTAAGTGTTGCTAAATCTGTGAGCAACTGGGGCTTTCACACATTTGTGGAAATGCAAAACTGTCCAGCCACTTGGGGAAAACACAATTCTACAGTTTCTTAAGACTTAAGCATACACCTGCCATACTACCCAGCAATCATACATTTGGGTATTTACCTCTGAAACGGAAATAATTGTCCATACAAAAATTTGTGTACAATTGTTTAGAGTCACTTTATGCATAATTTCCAAAACTGAAAACAAGCCAGTGTCCACCACTGGTTAACAGAGAATCAAAACAGTTCAAGGAATGAACGAGTGGCAGCTCTAACATGGATGAATCTCACACTTACTATGCTAAGTAAAAGAGAGACTCAAAAGGCTATCACTATGGACCTGAATCAAGGCCAGCAGTTTTCTGAAGCTGTTGGTTTCAAGCAGGAGCCTAAAGTGGTATCTTTCTATGGTCTGTTGGCCATTTCAGAACTTTAGAAATGTAATGGTCCATTCATTACAAAGTAACAAATAACTAAATAAATTTTACAAGAGGACTTCAAGATGGCGACCGGGTAGGCAGCAGAGAGAGAACCTCCT
>PVLD010023435.1:0-27396 GCA_004027595.1 Dinomys branickii | reverse complement strand
CATACCTAACACAGTTTCGCATACCTAAGACAAGTTAGCATACCTAACACTGGTTAACATACCTAACACAGGCAGTCATACATAACCCAGGCTGGCATACCTAACAGATTTTGGCATACCTAACACAGGTTAGGACACCTAACACAGGTTAGCATAGGTAACACAGGCTGGCATACCTAACACAGGTTAGCATACCTAAGATTGGATGGTATACTTATCATATGTTAGCATACCTAACAACCATAGGCTGGCGTACCTATCAGAGGCTGACATACCTAACACAGGTTAGCATACCTAACACTGGTTGACATACCTAACACAGGTTAGCATACCCAATACAGGCAGGCATAGCTAACACAGGCTGGCATACCTAACACAGTTTCGCATACCTAAGACAAGTTAGCATACCTAACACTGGTTAACATACCTAACACAGGCAGTCATACATAACCCAGGCTAGCATACCTAACAGATTTTGGCATACCTAACACAGGTTAGCATACCTAACACAGGTTAGCATACTAATACAGAGGGGAATTCCTTACACAGGTTAGCATACCTAACCTAGGTTAGCATAGCTAACACAGGGTTGCATACCTAAGTCAGGCTGGTATAGCTAACACAAGTTAGCATACCTAACACATGTTGGCATACCCAACCCAGGCTGGCGTATCATAACACAGTTTGGCATACCTAAGACAGGTTAGCATACCTAACACAGGTTAGCATACTAACAGACTGGAATTCCTTACACAGGTTAGCATACCTAACCTAGGTTAGCATACCTAACACACGGTTGCATACCTAAGTCAGGCTGGCATACCTAACACAGGTTAGCATACCTAACACATGTTGACATACCTAACCCAGGCTGGCATACCTAACACAAGTTAGCTTACCTAACACAAGGATGCTGGACAGTCTGTTAAGCCTTGCAGCTGGAGCCCCTGCCTACTTTCTCTATCCTGATAAACATGCTCTGCTTCTCCTACATAGTTATTTGTCCTGTCCCACATGATTTGTTCTTCTTCATCATGTTTGTGTATTTCAATTTTTTCCTCCACTACTAAAATCTAAGCTCCACAAGAGTGGAGTATTTTTTTTTTCATGCTGTTTTCTTGTTGTGTATTCACTGATGTATCTAAATGGCAAAGAATATGCCTGACTCATAAGATATATTCCATTAACATTTATCACCAAAATACATTTCATAGGACAAGAATAGGAAAATGACAGGCTTTGCAGAGCAAGTTTGGGCTAAGTATATGTAGGAAAGAAATGAAAATACAGCCTACAGCTTGAGTAGACGACCATGAAGAGGGACTCTTTGGCCATGGAGTTTTTGATAAACGAAAAAAACCACACTGCATCAGAATCTCCAGTGAAACTTCACTACCTATAGACTTCAAGACCAGTTTTTCAGTCTGCCATTTACAATTCTGCCTCACTTGAATAAATTTTGGGAAATTTGAGTATCATTTTTGTACTTTGATTTCCAAATCTGGAACAAATAGCCACTATCTTCTTCCCAGAATTTAAAAAATTATTTAACGACAGAACACAAAGCACAAAGAGAATACTTTAGCTGTGATAGATTTGAACCTACCACAGAGCATGGTCTTGAACACAGAGCATGTTCTAGTTGTGGTAGGTTTCATTACTTTCATTCCTTGTATTTATCACTATTTGTTTTATTGCTACCATTTTTCTTACCTTGGATTCCATGGCATCTCTTCTAACTGCTGATTAAAGCAGTGTGATAGCTTCTCTCTCAAGACAGTTGATTATTTTTCTAAACTCGAGCTCTCACTTGTTCTGTTTCTCTGTGCTGTTTCCTTTTTTGCCATCAATTGGTTCTCAAAATTTCTCCATAATTAACATTCAGTTTAAGTGTCAATATGTCTGTGGTAGCCACTCTCTCTCACATCGAGAATTGCCTCTGCTTTGCCCATGTTCACATAGATGCTACCCAGATCTGACTTGCTGGGATTTGTGCCACTTCTTCTGCAGAAAACCCCACTACTCTTGAAGGGAAATTCCAGTCACCTCTGTGAATATAGTGGGTGTTTGTCCAGTATCTGCTTTAACCCACCTGATAATATAACAATTGACTCAGTTGATAGGAAGGCCTCTTCCTCTAACGCTGCTTAATCACAAATATGGTAAGAAAAATGTAGTAACTTTATAAAGTCTATAAAATGATGCATTATTTCTTTAGTGAAATTGACTTGAATAAAAAGAGTTGACATTAAAGTCTGAAAGCCTTGATATTATGTGTAGAGAATAAATTATTATTAAATAAGTAAGGTTTTTCTAAATAAAAGGAAGCTGATAGATTTGAATTTGCTTAGCCTAAACACCACTTACGTGCTGATACAAAAAAAGAATTAACTGTTTTCATCAAAACACCTCACTTCATAAGCAATTTACTTAATATGATTTGCATAATTTCTAAAAATATGCCATATCAAATTAGTATGCATTATTCATGATGATCTCATGAAAAGAGCTTTCAGCAAATTGCTACCCTGATATCATCTCTCATTTGTAATCCACACCTACCAAAAAATTAATATTCACGAGTTGTAAGATCCTAAGATATGACGATCTCAAATTCTCAAAGAATATGGGTTTTAAAGTCATCAAATATTTTCCTAAAGGAAATGCACATAATGTATTTCATCCTTTAAATCCATCAGGTTAATTAAAATAAAATCATTGAGATGACTTTGATCAAAATGAAATAGGCTCAAGAAAGGAAAAAGAGAAAGAGAGAAAAATACTCTGAGAACGGGGTCGGGGGCTGGGTATGAAGAATGGAAGCTGGAGGCCAGAAGCCTACGCGCTGCCGTGCTGCCGGTCTCTCCTGGGAACATCTTTGCCTAGCAAACTTGTACAAGTCTCCGTTCATAAGTATCATTCCTGCTGTGCTGTACAGAAGCGAGACCTCTTGAAGATTCTTCCACTTGCGGATTATAAAACACTGACAAATATTTTCACCAGTTCCTCTACACAAATCATACACAGTAGGCATTCAGAAAGCATGCATTTTATAATATTCAGCATGTTCTATAAAATGGATAACTGATTCGTCTATCAGATTAAAAAAATGAAAACATTAAATCTTGTTTTCAAACCCACCATTTTAAGAAAGGACTCCTACATGATAATTTATGAAGTTTACGTAATTTGAAGCATCTGATTTTGGAAAGAGAATACAAAAGTAGTCACTGATAAGTTTTACATTGTACTCCTATACAAGAGCCCTCCGCAGGGCCTCACAGGGAGACATGCAACCGAGGAGTCCTGGATATTAACCTCCGCCAACCGCATAGTGAGAACAGCTCTGTTATCAAGAAAGTGTTAGCTGTCTTGAGACACTTTTATTCATCCAATCTAGTTCTAGGTACTCATTTCAATTAAGTAAGCTCAAGTAATAAAAGCACTTTTATTTGTAAAATATTCTGGCTCATTTCAATGATACTTATATCCGTAAAGATATGGAACAACTTATGATTCATTAAATACCTCTTAATACATATATGCTTAACTGAAATCCTTCTACACCTTCAAAATGAGGCTTTTAAAAATTATCTGAAATTCTTGGACAGTTTAGATAAAAAATGAGGGCACAGAACAGGTGTATATGATGTGATCTGTGTTACTGTCTACCCATACATAGCAAAAATACAAAGAGAATATACTAAATCTTACCAATTATACTCTTTCATTATTAGAAAGACTACTAGGTTTTCTCTTTCACTTTTATCTAAATATTATCAGCATTTTTCTAAGTTAAGAATGTGCTACATTCTCAGGGTAATTTTACAGAGTAAATTTTTTAAAGTGATCACAAAAAATTAATGAATACAAGCTTAATTTATCACAAGTGATATCTTAAAATTCTCAGGAGAAAAATTAAATTCTATTTTACTTCTTTACATTAATATATTCACCTTGCCCATAAATAACTTTTTAGGGAGGGTTGTCATCAACCACTGATTTATAATTTATTCAGGAGTAGCCAGACGGTGATGAAGTGGTATAATTTCTACAGGGTAGAAGCAACAAAATAAGTGGGGAGGAATGACCAGTACATCAGGGCCACCTTAGGTGCAGAAAGCTTTCCCAGGACCCTTTCCCACCTGTGTGCGCCCATCAGCAGCCTCTGCAGCCTCCTCCATCAGTGTCATGTCTACCCGATCAGATCCTATTATTAAAGAAGTGTTCAATCATAACTTGAAATATGTGGGAAAAAAATCAAGAATAATGGAACTACTTCCTTTATAGCAAATCATTTTTAAGCAGATAAAAATGTAAGCATGTCTCTTACTATAACTTTGTTAAAACTTTCCCACGTGAAAGCGTAGGTTAATCCAACCAAGGTGCCCTGATTTCAAGTACTGGTTGAGCTGTTTTCTGACTACATGACCCGAGATATTTCACTCAACCTCTGCTAAATTAAATCTTCTCATTTCTAAAAGAAGCTAGAAAGGTGGGCGACATAGAATATGAACATAGTCTATATGAGAAAAAGTAGCAAAAGGGCTTGATAAAACAGCTTGATGATAAATTGCATTATATCTCACTAACTTGTAGATCATAATTTTGAGCTTGCTACAACATTTTTGCTAAATTTAATTTCTTTACTCTTGTATTTCCAAAATGCTTAAAATTATGGAATTCTATTTTGAAAACGTCTTCCTTTGTTATCTCTCTCTCTCTCTCTCTCTCTGTCTCTGTCTCTGTCTTTCTCTCTCTCTCTCTCTCTCTCTCTCTCTCTCTCTCTCTCTCTCTCTCTCTCTCTCACACACACACACACACACACACATGAGAGGAAGTAAACAAAGATAGAAATGACCGATAATCTTAATCTTAGTCTGATCTCCAGGTAATGAATGTTTGGCTCTCAGCTCATGATGATACAGAAATAAACCCCCAAATTTGTGGAAACAGAACTTTGAATCCTCTGTCTCCCAACTCCAAGTTAAGACAGTCTACTTACCATGGACCATTACCATGAACAACCTCTAAAACTACTTTGGTAACACAAATTCTCAGGAATTATTCCTGAGGGAACTGCTGTGCTATCTGGAAACCCATCCTTTTGCCAGTCCTCTTAGCAAACTTGATCAACCTAAACTCAAGAAGAACTAGACCAGACAAAGTTCTATTTTGTCTGGGTCTTCTGCTAAAGTGTACTCTTTCTTAATGGCTTTTGCAAATGGCTTTGCCAAAACGGTGCCCATCATTCACATGTGGTTAATTGTAGCACACTGCCCTCTCAACTGCACGTTTCCACAGGGAGATGATGAGGAGCTGCATTTTACCCATTTTAGCAAAATACAGGAAATTTAGGACAAATCTAATTAGAGGTTTGCACTTCCACAGACTGCCAAGAATAAACAAACAAAACAAACTAATGGGGTCCATGACACTTAACTGGATTATTTTATTAACTCTTTGCATTCTGAATCAGGAAGCCTATCAAGTGAACAAAGCACTCTTTATCCTCACTTACACATTTAGCGGAATCCATCCTGTGCAATCATCTCTAGAAAATCTAGCTGCATAAAAAATATTGTATGGCATTTTAGTCTTTTTATTACATATATTTCTTCTTTCTTTTTGGTGCTGGAGACTTCATGTTCTCTTGCATGCTCAGCAAACGCTCTGCTGCTGAGATGCATGCGTAGCTGTTTCCTTGTGTGTGGTTGTTAATATTCCTCCCCAATTTTTTTTTCCATTTGACTCTTCAGAAAGAAAAGACAGAATGCAAGCAGCATAAACGAAGAATTTTTTTCTTCTCGTTCAGCAATACATCCAAGAAAGCAGTACAAGCTTGGCACATTCTCAGTACCTAATAATTGAATGAATAAGCAAAAATTATATTTGTTAGAATTATTCTTACTGTTTGCTTCTTTACTACACAAAACTTTGCTCTATCAGTCTTCTACCAGGGCTGTCACACAAAGGCTGGCGCTTCAAGGGTCCCTTTTTCATTTAATGCTCCTCTGTTACAGTCCTGAAAATGATTAACAACTTTACATCTAAAAGCAAATTTTGTAAGTGCAGCATTATGGAACAAGCAGAACGTGTACATGACCATGTGTATCCACCATTACTTTTTACTGCATCTGAATACAGCATTGGTTATGTTTCTCCACCAAGAAAATTCTGATGGACCTATGATATGTGAGAACTCAAAAAATCTGGAGATACATTATTAGGAAATTATACTACTTCTATGGAGGTTAAATCGAGTACTGACAACCCCATATGTTGTGTTTTCTGTTAAAACCTGAACTATCTTCTACTAGAAAGAAGGTAAAGTTGTTCAGGGAAACAGAAATGACCAAGGAACTTCCATATCCTGTTGTATTTCTTATTGGTTCAATCTAAAACATAGTACATAGTACAGTATGTCTTTGCCTTGCATAATAGTTATGTTTATCTGGTACTGCCACGTAGGCAGATAGCACATTTTATCATTTCAATCCTTTTCTTCCCTAACCCCACCCCTGCTCTCTCTTCCCTTCCTCAGGAACCGTCCCTCTCAAAACAATGTCTATGTTCCTGTTTCCTACTGTTACTTCATTTCACTCTTTATTTATTTTTTTATATTTTGAAATTGTTCATATAAATGAGACCACATGTTATTTAACCTTCTGTATCTCATTTATTTTACTTAGCATTATGGTTTTTATAGTCAAGAATTTTCTTGAAAATGACTCAAATTCATTATATATATATATATATATATATATATATATATACACACACACTATTATATATAACATTTAACTTATGTATTTATCTGTTGGCCATATAGACTGTCTCAATAATTTAGCTGTGGTAAGCTGTGTTGCTATAAAGAAATGTATGTGTGCCTATATCTTTCAATATGGCAACTTTAACTCTTTCAGGAAGATACCCAGGAGAGGTAGATCTGAGTGAAATGAAATTTCTACTTTTAGTTTTTTTAAGGATATTTCATACTGATTTCCAAAGTGGTTGTACTGGTTTAAAATTCCACCAGCAATATAGAAGTGTTCCTTTCACCCCACATTCTCCCCCAGAAATTGTTGCTGTTTATGTCCTTGTGAATAGCCATTTTTTCCTGGATGAAAATGTAAACTCACTGTGGCTTTGATTTGCATACTTGATGCCCAGACCTGCTGAGCCCATTTTCCCCACAGCGTTCGCAGTAATTATGGCTTTTAAAAATTAATTACATTGCTACATTTAGATACACGCAATGACCATAGTCACCATAGGAAATTTGTACCTGTGGAGGGTATATCTTGATGCCTTTGTTTCCCATTCTCCTCTCCTCCTTAATCCCTCTTCTCCTTATTTACAAAGAATTTCTTTCCACGTTTTCCTTATTTTTTCGTTTTTTCTTCTTTTTTTTATTTTTTTCCTTATTTTTTCACTCTTTTTTCTTTTCCCTTCCTTCCCTCCCCCTGCCTCCTCCCTAGTTTCCCTTCACATTTGAACATTTTCTTCCTATTTTGTAACATCATTTATTCATTTTGGTCCTTATTTACACTTTGGGCTTCTCACACCAGAGAAATCATGTGATATTTGAACAGGTATGTTCAACTTATTTCACTTAAGAGTCTGTTCTCAAGGTGCATCCATTTACTCAGAAATGTCTTAAATTTATCCTTCTTTATGGCAGAGTAGTATTCCATTGTGTAAAAAAACCATTTTCTTTATTGATTCTTTAATTGATGAGCATCTGGCTCTCTCCAAGATTTCACTATTACAAATTGTGCTGCTATAAACATGAGTGTGTGTATATTCCTGTGGTATGATGCCTTTAATTCTTTTGGGAAGATAGCAAGAAGGAGAATATTTGGGTCAAATGGAACCTCTAGTTTTAGTTTTTAAAGTTACTCATACAGATTTCCACAGTGGCTGTGTCAGTCTACACTCCCACCAGCAACGGAGAGGGGTTCTTTTTCATACCACAACCCTATCAGCATTTGTTATTGGTTGATTTCTTGCTAATACCCATTCTTTCTGTTGTGATATAAAAATCTCAGCATTGTTTTAATTTGCATCTGTTGAATAACCAGTAATGTTGAACATTTTCTCAGAAATTTATTTGCTCTTTATACTTCTTCACCTGAGAAGTGTGTATTCATTTCAGATGCCCATTTTTGGATCTGCTTTTCAAATTTGGGGGGTCTGATTCTTTTGAGTTCTTTATATATTCTGTTTATGTACTCATTGGCCATTTGTACTTCAACTTTTAAGCAGTATCTATTTCACTTGCTCATTTTTATTAGATTTTTTTCAAGTCTATATATTTTGAGTTCTTTGTGTATTCTAGTTATTAGTCTGTTAGAGGAGTATCCAGCAAAAATAATTTTTGCCATTCTGTAGGTAATCTCTAAACTCTTTCATGCATCATCTTTGCAAAGAGAAGGTTTTTATTTTGATGTAATCCCATTTGTTGATCCTTAATATTATTTCTGAGGTAATTGGTGTCCTGTTGAAGAAGTTTTGCCAATGCTTATGACTTGGATATTTCTCTGTTTTATCTCCCCATTGATTCTGTTTCTGCTTTCACAACTGTGTCACTGATTTACCTTGGTTAGACTTACCAGAGGGTAAGGGATTTAGGTGTAGTTCACTCTTTTGCAGGTGGGTAACCAGTTTTATCATAAGTGCTTTTTTTAAAAAGCTTTCCCCCTGGGATTTGGTTTTGCCTTTTTTTGGATTTTTCTGTATGTTTATTTCATTAATCTATATGCCTATTTTTACACCAGTACAATGCTGTTTTTACTACTGCAGTAGTTCTGTAGTATAACTTGAAATCCAGGATTGTAATACTTCCAACTTTGCTCATGACTGCTTTGGCTATTCTGGATCCCTCCTGGTTCCATATAACTTTTAGAACTGTATTTTTTAGTTCTGTGAAGAATGCTGGTGATATGATGCTTAAATCACTATGCTGCTTTTGGCAATGTGGCCACTTTGACAATATTGATTCTGCCTATCCAGGATCAGAGGATGGCTTTCTATTTTCTAATATTCTTTTCAATCTTTCTTTTCAGTTCTATAGTTTTCATTAGAGAAGCCTTTCACCTAATTGAGTAGGTTGATTCCTAGGAGTCTAGGTCTTTGTGCAGCTATCATGAATGAAATTGCTTTCCTCATTCCTCTCTTAGTAAGGCCATCACTGATGCACAGGAACACTTTTGAATTTTGTGTCCTGCCTCTTTGTTAAATGAATTCATTAGCACTGAGCTTCTTCTAGTGGTGTGTGTGTGTGTGTGTGTGTGTGTGTGTGTGTGTGTGTCTTCTGGGATCATTTCATAGTTTGGTTTTGATACCAAGGGCTTATCTATTGAGACCTTGGCCTCAGTGTAGGGCTGTTGAGATATGGCTGGACCTGTATGAGAGAGGGGCTAATGGGAAGGTTTTAAGCTACTGAGAGCAATGCCCTAGAAAGTAATTGAGGTAGATATCCTGGCTTCCTGGTTGGTTCTCAGGAGGGGGGATCTCTCAGACTTCCTCTTTCCCTCTACATTCTCTTCCTACTTCTTGAACTCTCACCATTATGTCATCTGCTATGATTTGCTACTGCTAAGGAAGACCTCACTACACTTGGCTCCAAGTGATTTGGGCTTTCAACTTCCAAAAATGTGGCCTAAATAAATATATTGTTCTTATAAATGATTTAGTTTCAGCTACTTCATTAGGGTGAAGATAGATGGACTAATACACAACCTTACCTAGTTCTTAAGGTTGATATGTATAATTCCTACCTTCTAAAACTCAGCAGAGGAGGGAGCCAAATTTGGAGTCAATTAGAGTTGATTCACATTCTGATTTTTAATATTAGATGTGAGACTAAGCCACTATTTCTTCTTGGCCTTTCCCGCCTCATGTGTGAACAGCACTTGCTTTACCTACTTCTAATGATTGTGACAAGAGTAAATAAATGTTCAAAGGAAGGTAAAACAAGGTAATATTTTTAAAACTCTTGCTGTACATTGCTCAGAGATGCTTATGTAGGAGAATGGGTTAGGAATTTTGACATTCATCAGCAAGTACTGTGGACATGATGAAAAACAACAACAAAAAAATAAGTAAAAACTTCATTGTTAAGTCCCATGCACAGAACTCAAAATTTGGTGCTCAAAACACTGCGTTAGAATATATACTTCCACCGACACAGTTAAAATGTAATAGACAGACAAGACCAACTGTTGACAAAAATATTGCCTTAATGACCCTTTCATACTTTATCTATGAAAAAGTAGAAAGGTATAACTGCACAGAAAAAAGTTTCCTTAAAAGTTAAGAAACAGTACTTCAAAAGAAATTAAAATGTGTGTTTCTGCAAAGAATCATTCACATTAGTCCCAGCGGCTTTATCATTAATAACCACTAACTACAAGCAAATCAAATGCAGCAGGAAAATCCTACTGAATATAAAAATGGTTTGAAATGCAGACATAGGCCCAACATGGATAAATCTGACAGCCACTACACTGACCGATCAGAGCAGATATAGAAGATTTTGTGCTATGTGATGCCATTTAGGTAAAATTATAGGAACAGCAGACTAATGTATAGGACAAGACAACTTACTGATTTTTAGAGGACAGGAGTAGAAGGCAAGATGTACAAAAAAGACAGGAGGAACTTTTGGAGATAGTAGAAATTTTCTGTATCTTGGTTATGCCTATGTTTTTATTGGTTAATGTATTTGCCCAAACTTAAATTTCATACTTTAAACATACACCATATATATATCTGTGGTTTATATGAAATCACAATAAAATTGACTAAACAGTAAAAGCGTAAATGAGAAACTTGAAGGATGGTGAGAACACTGATGGACTTGTGACGCTGAAAATCAGTAGAGGAAGGAGGCAGATTTTCAACCATCCTGCATTCTCTCTGTGAACAAGACAAATGTTTGTTGATGTCGCCCAAGCAAATTACATCTGTGTGAGATTCCTGTTCACAGGCTAGCGGCTGGTGATCCCTGGTTCAGACACCACGTGGATGCTTGCATTCTATCCCTGCTGTTCTCATAATCCCACTTTTATCACAACATCTTTAGAAAATGATTTTTTTTTCCTGAAGACCCACTAGGCAGTCACCTCTTTCGTCAAACCTTCTTCACGAGAGCAGGTCTCTCTGTGTTTTAAAAACCTATGCTTTTATCAAAAATTTCTCATCTTAGTACTAGAATTAGATTTACTTAAGGTGAAATTTGTCTGAACTGCCTATTACTGCATGGCCTCAAATAAGTCGTGCAGTCTTTGGTTATCAATTCTTTTGTCTATAATGGGGGAAAGAACACCATTATGAATAAGAGTTTATTTCTGGTTCTTGAGAGGTCCCTAAGAGACAAGCAAATAGATTCTGACACATGGAAAACAGAACTCAGGAATGTTCCCATGTCCATTGTCATTACCGACACTAATATTCCAGACTTTGTTGCTTCACATGTATCTTTCCCATCATTCTGAGTCACTTCTGGAGAGTGAGTGGGTCCAGCTCTTGTCCCCTCAACACCTGCACAGAGTGTCTCTAGGTGCATAATGCATAAATAAACGAGTGAGTCAGACCCTATTAACATTTCCTAGTGTCTTGGTAGTGACTAATGTACTCCTAGTCTCACTGGCATTCACAAGTCTCTAAGAAATATCTTTCTTCTTTTCCTTGCAAGCAAGCCAAGTTTAACCTTCACTTGTTAGGCTTGCTGTTGAGAAGAAAGTACAAAAGAGGAGTTCAGCTGATTTACGAAGGCACGGTGAGAGAATGGCCCTGTCAGATGTCCTGAAGACATCTAAGGAATGAGTACACTGTGAATGCTCTGTGACCTCACTCATGGTGTAACAAACCATGAGCATCCATGCAGAGTAGAAAACAGTTTCTGTGTGTGAGACCTGTGTAGGTCCTTTCTGGAGAACAGAAAGAATCATCTTCAGGAAATAAGTTGTTTTATGTATTCTATTTTTAAAATACAGTAAGTGTAAGTTTCAAGTATGTTGTGCCTTGTGTCTAGGTTTCCCCTGAAAGCCTCATGTGGTCATAGGTGGGGTTTTTATAGAGGTGGCTGGATCTGGAGTGTGTGATTGATTCATGGTGCAGTGCTGGGGTCAAGCGTGCTCAATGTAAGGGTGGGTAATTACTGAATCGGTCTACTGATTGCTTTGGCACCACCCTAATCCTGGTAGCATTTATAAACTATAAAGGGGCAGAGAGAAGCTCCTAAAGGCTCTACCTTTGCTATCTTCTGCCTGCCATGAACTGTTTCTCCTCTGTGATGCCTGTCTTCATGCCACCCTGCCTTGGAGCCAGCAGATTATGTACTGAAATCTCTACAAACTAAAAGCCAAACAAACCTTTTCTCCCTTAACTTATGCATGTCAGGTGTTTTGTCTCAACAATGAGGAAAGTAACTAAGATAAGTTAGAAATTGTTGGTGTGTAACTATACTCCACCGTTATTAAGGGGAAGGTTTCTATGTTTCTCACAGTCATCTTCAGAATGTGTTCAGAGTTTCAGTATTGCCTTCTTTAGAAAGTCTTGCCTAATACTAATTTATTCCATTAATATATATTTTTGATATAAAGAGCAACATATATCTACTGTGAAATATGCAAAAATATCTTACTAAAGATAAATATTATCTGAATTCAGAAACAGACACAGTTGAAATTCTACTTTGTTTCCTAAAATTTGATATAAATCAATAATTATGTGACAGGAAATAAATTAATCATGGAATTTGGAGACCACACATTTCCCTTGCCTATTAAAAAATGCTACATGAACCCACCCCCTTTACTTCCTCTGCTGCTTTGAGCTTTCAGTGGAGAATCCTCTTGTTTATAGACTGGCACATTGCCAATTAGGTATTAACAACCGGTACCAGTGACAAGGGTAACAAGAAGAAGATGGGCTTGGATTTAGGGTTCAAGAAGATAGAAAAAAGGTAAGCTAAGGTGAATGAAGGTAGAAAATGAAAGATAATAGGGAACTTTTAAAAACTCAGTGTTTGTTGGTATGTCTTATCTCCTTAACGCTGAACAAGAACATAGAACATACTGAGTTGTTGCAAAATTTCTTTCTGGTTGTCAGACTTAGCTTATAGTCAAGATTTATATGTCCCCTGCACTGAATTTGGTCATTAATAAATAAAATTAGACCTCAATAAGGTTATAAAAACAAGCATAATATTGCCACAGGTGTGGGTATGGGGATGCTGAGATAACATAATCTCGTGTATTTTCAATACTAGTAAAAGCCTGAAGAAAGACAGAGGTGGAGATAGGAAGAGAGATGAGACATGCATGAAAACATATATGCACATACATGCACGCACACACACACACACACACACACACATACACAGGAGAGAGAGAGATTTTAGATAATCTAATCATGACATTTTAAAGGAGCTATTCTAAGTAAATGTAAAGTGAATGTGACTCCTTATCAATAAATCCTTTAGCTATAATTTGTTTTTCTTCAAACAATTAGACCACACAAACCAAGGCAATTGAATAAGACTTTGTTGTATTAAAATATTTGGAGACACAAGGGGATAGAAAGACAACAAATTTTTAAGGGTATCCAATTTCCTGAAGACTGAAACAAGAATTTTCTGTGTTCTCAGCATTTCCAGGGTGTTAGTGTATAATGCTTTGTGATACGGAACCTGGATGTCATAGATAAGATGGCAATATATGATGTTACAGATATAGAAAAACTAATTGTTTTCTGTCCTTCTTCCAATAAACTAAAAAACCTGTTCATGTTTCTTTCTAGCTTAAATTTCTAAGAGAAAGAGAAAAAATGAATAATCTATGATCTGAGTGCTACTTATGTTACCCATTCATTACATACACAACTGGTGAGCAAAAAGACATATCATTGGTTGAATTGGCAAAATAAGGTCACACATTATTTGTATCATATAAGAATTTGTGTTTGAAGTCAAATTATACAAGAGAAAAGGCACATTATCATCTCACATATCTTAGTAATGCCTAGATAGTCAAGGTATAGGTACGGCTAAATATATGTGGCCAAATCAAGTTGGTCTTCTAAAACCAATTCTGGCCTTAGCTGTCTGTCATTTTTTGTATCCCATGCAATGACCAAAATGACCACCAGAAGGGTTAGGTTTTCAGTCTACCAGGGGACAAACCAACTGTGATGGGAAATGACTGCTTCTTTAGGTGCAACAGAAGCTATTATGGCTGCTTATGACTCAGCATGGTATACTAAACATGTGTCTACAATCAGTGAGGCTGGAGGAATATGATAATCCTATTGACTATGTTGAATTCTAGGCATCGGAAGGCTTTACCTAATTTGCATAAGTTCAAATTCAGGAGAGTATAGTTAATGAATATGGGACAGGAATAACCAATGGGAGGTAAATAGAGGCATATTCTAACTGGAAGTGGTTTTATAGAGGACTACTGTCAAAAGTTTGAAAAGAACTTGAGGAAAATAAGAAAGAATGGCTCCATATTCCAGGAATTGTCACAGAGTCTTTACAACTTCTCAGCACATGCTCAGAAGCAGCACGACAGAAACCAATTTCAGACCTTAGAGAAAAATCTACATGGAAAGAGATGCCTGATGAGAGCAGTGGTTTCAGAGAGAGACCATCAAACCACACGGATGTACAGAGCAGGGAACACTGGAACAAACACGCAGAATGCACTTCTCAGATTTTCTCAGGCTACCTTGCAACCATTTGCAAGTCAGAAGGCAAGGGAATTTCCTCCTGACAAATTTTATTTATGATGTGTATAAAATAAATCAAGTCATCTCCCAGATGTAAACACTCCAGAGAATTTGGTGTGCAAACTTCTAAAGCTCTCCATGTTCCTATAAAATATGTGTGTGTGTGTGTGTGTGTGTGTGTGTGTGTGTGTGTGTGTGTGTAGGACCAAATGTATGTATCTTACAAAACATGACCCTTCATATTGTTCTGCAGGTTGTAACCACTGTAATAAACTCTAGGTATCTTTCCAGTCCATATATTTATATTTCTACAAGTATTCAATTAGATATTAAACTATTTTTTTATTTCTTCACCATAACTTACTAGCCTATTTTTCTTTTGGAAGATCTCATGTTTTTCTAATACACACACAATATATTCCCATGTAGACAGATAGATTCATCGATCCTCAGGGTAGCTAAGTCACAGTTATACAGATTTTCATGAAAATATTAATTATTCTCTAGTACTTAATTTTGTACACTTAAAATGATTGTGTCTGCTCTTGTTCTTTGCAAAGTCTAGTGATGTTGCCCATCTGTATCCCTTTCCTTGGCTGTAGGGTGGGGCATTGGTCAGAGGTATGGATGAGATGGATATGTAGAGATAAGAGACGTTTGATGCTGAAATCAGTGGTTAGAGATTAAAAGTTAGCCTACTGGGCCACAAGTCAACTAGTGTAAAAATACATTGCCTTAAGGTATGAGTGCTCTGGTCTTTGTCCTCCCATACTCAGATTTGTCACTCAGATTGGCCTAAGCTCAGTTATGTAACAGAAAACCCTGACCTTCCCTATCTTTCCCTTGTTCTTCTCTTTTCATCCTCTTTCCCCTACATGGGTTCTTGCCCAGATGCCCTTCGTTTTTCTTTTACCCTTACTTCCTGGTTCTAACAATAAAAGACCACAGAAGCTCCAGTTTGGGGCTGGCTTTCCACTCTTCCATGCTGAGTGGCCTTGGTTGATGGGAGTCCCTCTGGGTCTTCTAGGAGTTTGCACTGGACACTGGTCTTGAGTAATCTTTCATCCTTTTCAGCATGCTCCAGTCATGAACTGTGACACTGGAATAACAAATTACCATAAAAATTGTGCCTAAAAAGTGGAAATGTGGTCTCTGACAGTTCTAAAGACAGTAGTCTAAAATAAAAATGTCTTCAGGATTATATGATATTTATTTTAATTTTTGAGGAATCTCCATATTATTTTCAATAATGACCATATTAATCTACATCTCCACAACAGTGTGCAAGGCTTCCCTTTTTTCCATATTCTCTCTAAGAGTGCTTAAATTGCATTTTTGATAATAGTCATTTTAATAGATTGTTTTAGGTAACTGATTTAATTAGAAATATTATAGGCAGTCAGACAGGGCCAGGCCCTCAAATGAGCCAGTATGAACCAGTATGGAAGACAAGTTACCTTCTTGTAAATGGAGAGGCTGTACTTGCCGTGAGCCAGATCTCAAGCAAACACACCCACACAGCTTCCTAGAGATGGACATCAGGAATTGATATTCTAAGTAGCTAGCAATCACCTGTGAAGAGTCACTGACCTAACCTCTTACAGGAGAAACCTGGAGTCAAACTCAGTACCTGTCATTGCCAAGCAGGAGCCTGTGCCACTGAGCTGTATCCTCCACCCTAATATCTACACATATTGAAACATCACATAATACCCCATCAATGTCTGTAATACTTGTTTAGTAATCAGTTAAAAAAAAACTTTTAAAAAATGGTGCAGAGTTGATTCTTTCTAGAAGTTCTGGGTGAATCTCATCCGTGCTTTCCTGCTAGAATTTGCTCACGGCAGGCCATCCTTGGCACACTGCAGCTGTAGGTACGACTTCAATCTCTGCTTCCACTGTCACATGGCTTTATTCTTTTGCTCCTCTGTGTCTTCTCCTTTTCTCTTATGTCATGGCATTGAGTTTACTGTGTCTTAAATCAAGGGAGGCCTCATCTTCATCTCTATTCTAATTACATCTGCAAAGACTTGGTTTCCAAATAGGAATATGCTCATGGTAGTAAAGTTTAAGATGAAACATATTTTTAAGAAACGTGATTCAATCCATGACACAAATTTATATTTAATTTAGGCAGTGTATGATACACAGAGCTGCTTTATTTTCTCTTTCTTTTGGAGATACTGAGCTTCTTTTCATATATTTGTAGGTTATTCTTATGAGAATTACCTGGCTTTCTTACTAAGGAAGTTATCTCACTAATTTCTGTATACATTTCTTTGTTTCTAAATTATTTAATTTTGTTTCTAAAATTTATTGATCTATGCTACCTAAAATTTATTTATCTATCAGTATTTATCACCCATTCCTTTTCCCTATAGTTCTTTTAAAATTCAAATGGCATAAGCCTACTTTTGTCAGTCATTTACATAGCTTTTCCTCTTACATTTGGAGTGTTTTCAATACACTCAAAAATGGAATTCTAATTTAAATATAATTAAGTTAATAGATTACTTCAGATTGAAAAACATACCATATCTCAGATTTTAATATATTTCTACAACTCTCAAATTCTCATTTCAAGTATTTTAGTAATGTTCTGCATATTTCTTAATCAGAATTATTTTAGTTTATAATATATATGTATATATATGTATATATATATTTAGTTCTAAAGTTTTAACTTATATATTGTTCGATGCATTTTGGAAAATTTTTAGATTGAATTTATTTTTCTGCCATATATTCCAGTTTGCCATTGACAACATAAATCATTTGAATTTTTACACTTCTCTTGTGTCTACTCACCTGATAGAACTTTCTTAATCTTGAAATGTAAAATTAAAAGCAATACCCACAGTGGAGCAAATATGTAACGGCTAATATGTCAATAGGCAAAATATCAGTAACATTCAGTGGCAGGGATTTTATTAGCCACTGCCCAAGTATACTGGACTGAATTCTCATAACAATAGGGGAGACCCATACCAGTGTCCATCCTATAGGTGAAAAAACTGAAGTTAGTAGGATTCAAAATTTGCCTAAGTTCTTTCAGGTTATAAATCCCTGTTCCATAGTGAAGGTCTGTCTCTAACAGCATAGTGTCCTGTGCTAGAAACTCTAAGGTAATGAGCAAGAGCAGTGGTGTGGTTATGTCACTGTTCATTCTCATTTCATCTTAAGTTCAATGAAGTATTTCAATCGTTCAGTGAACTCTGATGTTTCTTTCTAACATATGCTCTTTCTCAGTTTTAAAGCAAATTCTGTTCTATTTTATTTTATACTTTAAAGCAACTACATGTATAGAATATTATTGGCTTTTGTATCTCTGGACATAGTAATATGTTAAATGACTAGAGTGTGAGATGTGGTGCAGTGGATTAACTAGTGGTCAACTTGTAACATCAAGCTAACCTGCATCAGTTTGGTTCTGGGTGCAGAAGGCCCAACTGATGATTGTTGCCAACTGCATAAAAAGGAGAACTGGAATGGAAGATGGTGCACTGATGATTCTTGTAGAAAAGTTTGTCACTCTACTTTCCTGATATGAACACCACTCTGCTCATTGTAAGAGGAGCTCAGATCCTTTTTATCTCTGAGGATGGTTGCAGTTCTTTGTGGGGGAACTTTGGTCCTTACTGTGAGCATTGCTTTCTCTCTCCAGTGTAGATCCCTCAGCCTACTGATACAGATCTTTCATTCTACCTGCACAGGCTTTCTAGCTGCCACCACTGACCTTTGGGCCTTCCAAGGGCAGATTCTTAACACAGGCTTGAGTTACATGTTGTCACGGGCTCTAGGCCTCCACTTGGATTAGTGCAAGACATTGCCATGGGCTCTAGGTCTTCAGCTGAATTCTTTGGATCTCTAGTGCATGGACAGATCTGCTGCAATATTCTGCATTTGATTCTTTGGGTAAATATTATAAAATAATCCTATAAATCATGTGTACTCTATTAAATCTTTCTCTTATAAACCTCGACTACTATAGGTGATATATTAAAGTTTACCAAGACAAGAGCAGGTCTGCACTGGGTACTTCCTCCATCACCTCTGGCATGTAGGGCCTATAAGAGCAGAGTGAGTCTAAGCTCTGTGCTTCCTTCAGTGTCTAAGGGATGGTGGAGATTTTCAAAGAAGTGCAAGGACACATGCTTTTGTTGAATAGAGGGACAGGAACCCCAAGACCTGAGACACAGGAAAACAGCCCAGCTCCAGGGGCACAGGCGCACACATACCTTTGGAGAGCAGAGTAATTGGTGAGACCAGCAGCATGGAAGTATCTGAAGCAGCATGGAGGAGCCAGTGGTTGGACTCTGGAATGCCACCAGCAAAAGTTTAGTCCCACACCCCATGTCCAGAGGACAAGATCTGCACCATACCCAACACATTTCTGGGATTAAATACAGACAGTGTCATAGAACTGTAAACACCAGTGGTATATTACAACTTTCATTCTCTTTTGTTTATCTGATTGGCTATTCCTCTCCTATCTGGTTGGATGTCATCTTTATTTTTTCTGTATTCCATAGTCATTTTTGCATTTGGGTTTTTTTCTTTTCCTTTTGTTCTCTCCTCTCTTTGTTTCAACTCACTTTTCTTTCATCTCTTCTGTTAATTTTCATTCTCTTTCTCTTTTTCTCTTCTTTTTTTCAGTGTTTAGGTTTCTTATCTTTTTTTTCATTGTCTTCTACAAACCCACTTTCTCTTTTTCCTCAACTACTTCTTGAATTTAAACTTTAAAGAAGTAACATTGTTTCTGTCCTTTCTGACTACTCTTTCATATTCTATTGTATTCTTTGCCTTCTCCGTCCTCTAGGTTCCCAAAACTTGGGTGATCATCCTTTAATCTCCAGCCTTGACTCTACTGTATTTGATCTCACTCATCATTTTAAACCATCTCCTAACCATCTTAACCCCCTGATCCCAACAGAAGGATAAAATTACCTCACTAAGGGGAAAATCACTGCATACAAGTGTATAATATATGTTTTATTTTATTACAAAATTTTAGAGTTCACTTCTGTGGTGAGAGGTAACAGGTTAATGTTTAACATAGATTGTCAGTAATTAAACAGTACTTGAAACTACTGTTATTACTAACTGTACTACTTTAGCCAGGATGTCATAGCTATATAACATAAAACATGGAAAATATCAAAATAGCAAGCAAAATACAATGCAGAAAACAGAAAATGACAAGACACAGAAGCAAAATGCAACCTCAGATCCCAAGCCCACCCATGTCAAGCCCAGAACTAAAGAAGATAGATGAAAATTGGACATAAAACCCAGAAACTTTCTGAAATGATAGCAGCAGTGAAAAAAAAAGCGGAAAAGGCTATGTAGAAAATAATCTCTCAGGTATAGAAAAAATAATGTGTAAAATCAAAAAATTAGAGAAGACACAAGTAATACAATAGATGAACTTAGGAAAATGATGGAAACAAATAATGCCCATCATAGAAAAGAAATGAAATCCATGAAAAGGATCCAAACAGAAATCCAAGAGATTAAAACCTACATTGAAAGTATACGAACAGGTTGAACAAAGGAGAAGATAGGATTTCAGAATTGAAGACAGAATTATAGTTAGTGATAATGAAAAGAAAGATATCTTAAAATTAGCAAGAGGTCATGTAAAATCAATCCTATGCTGAAAGATGAAGCAAAGAAGAATAACATAAGATTGACTGGCATCAATGAGAAGACAACAAAAATGACATAAAAAAATCTTCACAGAAATAGTGGTAGAAAACTTCCTAAGTGTGGAAAAAGAATTTGACATAAAAATACATGAAGCATTTAGAACTCCAAACATTCATGACAAAACTAAAATTACACTAAGACATCTAATAATCAAGATTTTAGAAATTCAGCATAAAACCAGAATATTGAAAGATTTTAGAGAAAAGAACCAGACCACCTGTAAAGGCAAGCCCATCAGAATCATGGTAGATCTCTCAACACAAACCCTCAACTCAAGAAGATCTTGCAGTGAAGTATGTCAGGTCCTGAAGGAAAACAACTTCCAACAGAGATTGATGTACCCTTCAAAACTATCTTTCAAAATTAATGGAGAAATAAGATACTTCCATGACAAAGAACAACTGAAGAGATTTATATACATTTATGCTATCTGCTCATTTATTTGAGACCATTTATATTTAACTCTTAATTGTACTGTTCCATGATTTTATTATTCAGTGGCATCTTTATATTTGCTATGATGATGAAAAAGCTTAGAAAGATCTCCATAATTCTCTGTGCTATGAAATAGTTTTATACTACGTGTAGTTTTTATTTCCAAATGTTTTGGTGAAAATCCCAGCAAATTTATCTTAGTGCATAGAATTTAGTATTAAACTTTAAATTTTAATCTTTTTATTGCAATTTATAATGTTATGTGTTTCAAATACATATTTGAAATTATTACAGAAATTGATATTATCTTAAAATGTTTTTCCATTAAATTACATGTATTTAACTTTCATACATGTTATATAAGTGTGATTATAATGTTATTATAATTTTCATTGCATCATTTTAATCTTTTTTATTTCAAAGAGAGAAAAAAATAACAAAATCACAACAGCAAAGGAAAAGCAAAACACAAAAAACAATAAAACCATACAGGATTTCAAAACAAGATGACAGAAACTAACGTGGCCATTTATTACATATTATCATCAACAAAATTACTGAGTTCACCATACAGGAGAATGCAACAGTGATCAAACAATTAAAGGGAATAAAAAGTAGTATACTAAAACATTATTAACAGTAGAGTCCCACTGAACAAGGTGATAGTAATTCAACAATGGTTCTTCTATTGCATATTGTTGTCTCAAAATTAGTTGTACAGATTACCAGCTATTAGCAACCAAAATTGATCAAGGAAAAAAATTTAAGCATTAACGGTTCCTTTCAATAAACTGGTAGACATGAGCAGTACAACTATCCCAGTTATCCTTGTACACACACACACACACACACACACACACATATTGTTTTTGCCTTACTTCTTTCATTTTTCCTTTCCCTTATCCCAAGTTTTCCTTCTCTTTGAGCAATTTCTTCCCCTTTCCTATATCTACTGAGCCTTTTAAGTTTTATTTACACCTTAAGGATCTTACAGTAGGGAGAAAATACAATGTTTACACATATAGGTCTGATTTATTTCACTTATTAGTATAATCTCTAATTGCATCCATTTACCTATAAAAGCTTAAGGTTTATCTTTTTTATAGCTGAGTGTCTTGATTACTTTTCTCTCGTTGCTGAGACAAAATACCCAACACCCAAAATGAAGGAAATAAAAGTTTATTTATCTTACAGTTTGTGGAGGTTTCAGTCCATACTTGGCTATTTCTGAGTCAGAGTGGCACATGCCAGAGGGTAAACGTTCATGGCGGCAGAACACAGTGAACACAACCAGCATAATGAAGGAATGGCAGGCAAACAGCCTTTTTTGTTCTCTTACACTGTAAACAGGCTACCCCCACCCAGGGGGTGTGTAGCACTCACATAATCTCCATGTGCTCCTCTTCCACAGGCTCAGGATGTGTACAATGTAAGTACCCTGGTTTCCTATTGAGTCACTCAGCCAAACCTCTAGACTCCCCAGGTTGACACAATATATCAACAATAACAATCCACCACTTGGCAACTTGGCAAACAGATACATTTCTTTAACCAGTTTCCAGACACAAAGACATTATAGTGCATTAGAACGATCACATTTCCCCCGCTAAAGACTCATGTACATCCCTTTATGCAAATGGCATTTAGTCCATTTGCAAGAGTTGTTAATGTCCTAATAGTTTCAGTACTGCTAAAAGTCCAAGTCTCAAGTCTCCTCCAAGATATAAGGCAAGGTCTTTAGTTTCAAGCCCCCGTACAAATGAAAAGTTGAACACTTTCTACATTCAATGGCACAAAATAAACATTACTATTCCAAAAGGTACCAACAGGGGAATATAGAGCATTGGGACGAAAGAAGTCCAAAATCCAGCAGGGCTAACATTATGTTCTGTAATTCCACATCCAGCATCTGAAACAACTTGTGGCACATTGTGAGTTTCAAAGGGCTTGCACGAGTCCACTCCTTGGGCACTCCTGATGGTTACAGCCTCCATGGCTTCTCTTTTAGTCCTGCTTTGCTCCCTCCTTGAAGCTTTCCTCAGATGATTCACTGTCCTGTCTTTTCTAAACATCAGGGGTCTCCAGTGCACCTTCTGCTTCACACTCACAGCTTCACACATTGCCCTCTCAGGGGCACACTGCCTGGCCTCCCAGGCCTTCTGAAATCTGTGGAAGCCTCTTTAACCTCAGAACTCTTGCATTCTCCATGCACCTAAAGCCAGGGCCATGTGGATGATGCCAAGGTCTGCTGCCACCTGGAGCAGTAGCCAAACTTTCCTCTCTCTTGGACATAGTGATCGAGTGCCTAGATTGCTGGGCACATTGAATCCAATTCTGAGGAACAAATTCTTTATGCCACCTCCATTCTGGAACCTGCTGCAGTGGCTGCCACCATTCTGGAACACGGCGCTCTTTGATTTCCTTCCCAAGGCAAGGTCCCTCACCTTTACAATTTTGAAGCTGCAAAGGGTGGTGACTTGCTTCTTGTAATGCTTTCAGGGCATGTTTTCCATTTTCTTGCTCCTTCTCAGCAAGAGAGATCTCCTCAGCCTTATCATTGCAGTCCACAACTTTATGAGAGATTCCTTTATTGCGAAACTCACAATGTTTTAAATCATCTTGCTGGGCTCTTTGCTCTTGATTATCAATATAAATCTGGTTAAAAGCCCCCAACCGTAGTCATGCCACTTCCCCATCATTTGACTGCCTTGAAATTTCTTTTGCCAGATTAATCAGTCCGCTGCCACCCTTAATCTCAGTCTTAGGCAAAGTCTCCGGACACGAGCAAAATGCAGACAAACTTTCTGCCAAGCCATAACATACATCATCTGGAATGTGTACAATTTTGGGCGTGTGGCTATTTTCATGATGTTGGTTCTTCCTAACCATGAGCAAGGAATATTTTCCTACTTTCTTAAATCCTATTTGATCTCTTTTTTCAGAGTAGTGTAATTTTCACTGTATAGATCTTTTACTTAATTTTTAAATTAAGACTCAAAAGTCAATGGCATTCCTGTATGCAAACAACAAATAGCGAGAAATTATGGAAACCATATCTTTCACAATAACATCTGAAAAGTGAAATACTTAAGTCTTAAGAATCAATTAAAATACCATTAATATACCTCAAACATCTAGAGAAAGCATTCTTAAAATTCATTTGGAATAAGAAGAATATTAGAATAGCAAAAGGAATGCTGGGCAACAAAGGTAAGGCAGGAGGTATCACAATCCCCAACTTGAAGGTATACTACAGAACTACTATGATAAAATTAACATGGTAATGTTAAAAAAGGAAGACCCCAAGATAAATGATAATGATTAGAAGATGCAGGCACAAGTACAGAAACATTCATCCACCTTCTCTTTGAAAAAGTGGCCAAACATGTTCACTGGAAGAAAAATAGCCTCTTTTATAAACGGTGATGGAAAAACTGTCTTGCCACATGCCAAAGTCTAAAACTAGACCCATGTCTATCACAGAGCACTAAACTGAAGTCAAAATGGGTCAAAGAGCTAGATATTAAAGCAGAAACACTAAATATACTGGAAGAGAAACTAGCTAGAAATCTTAAAGACATAAGATTAGGCAGAAAGTACATGAAGAAAACCAATTTTCATGAGAAATACTTCAAAGAATCAACAACAGGAGTCTCATTTTCTTTGAAAAGATTTTCCACAGCGAAGAAATTACCAGCAGGGTAAAAAGAAAATCCATGATTTGGGAAAAAATCGTAGCCAAATTCCCCTCAGGTAAAGGACTTTTATCTAGAACATATGAAGAATCCAAAAATATCAATCCTCCAAACTTCAAATACCCAATCCAGCTACACTACTACTGAATTTGGTTATTAAATATACAAGATTTTTGGTGGAGTTTATGGGGTCTTCTATCTAGAGTATCATGTCATCTGTGAATAATGATAATTTCACTTCTTCCTTTCCTATCCTTATTCCTTTTATTTCTCTTTCTTGTCTAATTGCTCTGGCTAATATTTCCAGAAGTATACTGAATAGGAGTGGTGACAGTGGACATCCTTGCCTTATTCCATTTTAAAGTGAAAGCTTTCGGTTTTTGCACATTTTGTATGATGTTGACTGTTGGTTTGTCATAGATGGCTTTTATAAAAATGAGGTAAAGAATATCTTTCCCTATTTTCTGTATGATTTTTATCGTGAATGAGTGCTGGACTTTATCAAAAGTTTTTCTGCATCTATTGATATGATCATGTGATTTTTGTGTTTGGCTCTACTAATATGTTGTATACTATTAATAGATTTATATATATTGAACCAACGGTGAATTCCACTTGGTCATGATGCCTAATCTTCCTGATGATTTGCTGCATTCTGTTTGCTAGTATTTTATTGAGAATTTTTGCATATATGTTCATTAGGGAGATTGGCCTGTATTTCTCTTTTTTTGGGTCGGTCTTTCTCTGGTCTTATTATCAGTGTAATACTTGCCTCCAGGAATTAGATAAGGAGAATTCCTGCCTTTTCTACTTCATTAAAGAGTTTGAGAGGAATTGATGTTAAATTTCTTGCGGAATTCATCTGTGAATGCATCAGCAGCTGGGCTTTTCTTTATTGGTAAATTTTTTATGACCTTTTGAATTTTGTAAGCTGATATTGAATTATTCAGGATTTTAATGTTTTCTTGATTCACCTTTGGTAATTAATATGTATCTAGCAAACTGACCCTTTCCTTTGTGTTTTCCATCCTCTGAGAGTAAAGATTTTCAAAGTAGGGACTGATAACCTTCTGAGTTTCTTTTTTTTTATTTATTTATTTAAAAAAATAAAAGCACAAAAACATATTAACAAACAGACACAAATTAGCATAAGAAATAGTACAATCAAAGCTGATTTACAGAAAGGTGACATGGTCTCAACAATGGTTGTTGCTTTACCTATTGATATCTTTGAAGTGTATATACATGAACACAGATACAGACATACGAAATTGGTCAAACAATTAATCATCTCAACAGCAGAAAAACACAAAAAACAGAAAACAAAAGACAAAAATAAATAAAATACAATAAAATAAATAAATAAATAAAAACCAACAATAGTTGCTGCTTTGCATATCGATATCTTCGAAGTGTGTGCTCAGGATAACACATACAAACATAAAAGATTGATCGAATAACCCATCATCAATTATTCCTTAGCATTAATTGATATAATACACTCGTAGAACCATGTTAGCCCTCCTGCACATATGTATATACATATATACATACATAGATTTTTGCCTCTGTCTTTTCTCCTTTCCCTCATCCCATCTGTTATTTGTTTTGGAACAGATTGCCTTCATGTCTCTTAGTTTATATTCCCACCCTCAGGTTCTTACACCAATGATACAATACGTTGCCTGCACATGTACCGCTGATTTATTTCACTTATGAGGATGGACTCCAGTTTTGACCATTTGCCTATAAAGTCGCCAAAAGTGTCTTTCTTTATAGCTGAATATTATTCCATTATATAAAAATGCCACAATTTTTTAATACAGTCTTCTGTGGATGGACACTTGGGTTGCTTCCACATTTTAGCTATTAAAGATTGCGCTGCTATAAACATGGGTGCACATATATCAGAATGATATGATGTTTTCAGATCTTCTGGGAAAATACCCAGAAGGGGGATAGCTGCTTTGAACGGAACCTCTAGACCTAGTTTGCTGAGAAATCTCCAAACGGCTCTCCACAGTGGTTGCACCAGTCTGCATTCCCACCAGCAGTGTAATAGAGTCCCTATTTCTCCACAGCCTCGCCTGCATCTGTTATTGGATGACTTTTTCATACTGGCCAGTCTTACTGGGGTGAGATTAAATCTCAATGTTGTTTTTATTTGCATTTCTCGAATGACTAAGGATGTGAAACATTTTCTCATATATTTATCACTATTTGCAGATGACATGATACTATACATGGAGGACCCAAAAACTCCACAAGAAAACTCCTGGAATTAATTGACAAATTCGGCAGTGTAGCTGGATACAAAGTCAACACCCAAAAATCAATAGCATTCCTATACATGAACAACAAACAGACTGAGAGAGAAATTGAGGAAACCATACCCTTTACAACAGCAACCAAGAAATTGAAATACTTAGGAATCAATCTAAGAAAAAATGTGAAAGATTTATTCAGTGAAAACTACAGTACTCTGAAAAAGGAGATTGAAGAGGATCTCAATAAATGGAAAAACATACCGGGCTCATGGTTAGGAAGAACTAACACTGTAAAAATGGCCATACTACCAAAACTGTTGTACAGATTCAATGCAGTTCCCATTAAACTACAGTTAGCATACCTCACAGATCTAGAGAAAATATGCCTCAAATTCATCTGGAACCAGAAGAGACCCAGAATAGCAAAAGCAATCCTGGGCAATAAGGACAAGTCAGGTGGAATCACAATCCCTGACCTGAAATTATACTACAAAGCTACTGTAATAAAATCAACCTGGTACTGGCTAAAAAACAGACCTGAGGATCAATGG
>PVLD010023434.1:0-27391 GCA_004027595.1 Dinomys branickii | reverse complement strand
AACTGTCTGACTAAGTTTGCATGTCTGTATATGGGTCCATACATCTACAATTCGAAGATATCAATGGATAAAGCAACAACTACTGTTGAGACCATATCACCTTGTCTATAGATTAGTTGTGATTGTACTATTTTCTATGATAATGGGTGTCTGTTTGTCAATATGTTTTTGTACTTTTATGTTTCTAAAATAAAAAAAAAAAAACTATTGTCAGAGGAGTTTTCTGGCATGACATAACCTTTATTTATATTTAATAGTGCCAGTCATCATGCTGATCACTTAAATACATTGTTATTTCATTTATCATTTCATGGTAAAGTTTCAAATGTCTGAATTAGGCCTGCAAACCTTTGGTACCCTAGATTCAGCCTGCTTTTCCAAAGTAATCATCCACCTTCTAATCTCTAGTCAGCCTCTTCGAGTACTCAACTTTTCCAGAAACAGACACATCCTTCCATGATGCCATCTTCTATACCTTGGAAAGTTCTACTGATTCATAAATGAGCCAGTTTTACTTCATTTGCCAAGTGTTATAAAACTTGCCAGGTTGTAAATTTTTCCTTTCATTGTGATCCCATAAACAAACCCATGTACAATCCCACGAACAGCCCATGTACAACCAATCCTCCATGTTAGTGTGTCAACCAACTGTGGGTCAAAAATATTCAGAAAAAGATTGCGTCTGTACTGAACATGTGAAGATTTTTCCTTGTCATTATTTCCTAAGCACTACAATAAGCTAATTACTCATATTGTACCATGGTACCTTGGTTTAAGAATGCTTTTTTCCTCCCAACAATTTGGTTTGCAAACATGAGTGTCTGGCAAAATTTTGTTTTTGTTTGTGAACCATACATCAAGTGATGGACTTTCTTTCCTGCATCAACATGAATGTGGCCATCTTTTCTGGAATCATGGAATGAATTAAGTTCATGTACATGGGAGGTTCTGCATAGTTTGTATGCAAAAACCACACCATTTTATGAGAGACCTGAGCATCCACAGATTTTGGTGTTCACTGGGAACAACCCCCCATACACACTGAGAAACTGCTATAATAGGAATTTCTACTTCTACTCTGGATGAAATAATACCTTTCCAGATTTACTAATGCCATCCAGATCGGATCTACTGTCTTGTTTGACACAACCAAAAATGGAGAAAATACATGAAATATTAGGAAATTGGATACTGGGCAACAAGGAACAATGATTTCTGAGATACATGAAATGAACTTGGCAAGTCCTCTGATAGTCCTGCTTTACTGCTTAGAGATATTTCCAGGTTCTTGTACATGAAAGGGAGAGTGAAGCTGCAGTCCAGGGGACCTCCTGAGGGCACATGGTTGAGAATCAGGGAAACCAATGTACTGAGTGTTCTCAGGACCAGAGATTAGGAAGCTGCTCAGAGGGAGAATTTGGGGAATCTGCAAAGGACTCCTTTGATAATCCTTTGAGTATTTTGCTGAGTATTGACTGAGAAAATGCTCTAGGCTGGAGAAAGGACCAGAGGAAAGATTTAGACACAATAGTGTCTGGTACCACTTTGCCTCATTCAAGGAATGTGTGGGTCATTAATAGTACTGCCTGAATGGAGCTATAGTTTTATACTCTTATTAATCACAGGACTTGATAACACTAGGGTTGTGGCTTGTGTTTAGATGTCTGGCCTAAGCCTCATTCGGGGCTTTTATAGAGGTGGCTGGATCTAGAGTGTGTAACGCTGGAACTGATTCATGGTGCAATGCTAGAATCAAGAGCACTAGGATTAAGAGTTGTGAAGTAGCCTGAACAGGACATAAGGGACTGAAAGAGCTGTGGCCATCCCTTGTTGCTTTGCTACCTTCTGCTTGCCATGAACTGATTCCTCTCCGCGATGCCACCCTGCCTTGCAGCCAGCCAATGATAGACTGAAACCTCTACAAACTGAGCTATATAAACCTTTTCTCCCTTCACTTTGGCCTTTGGGTATTTTGTTCCAGCAACAGGAAAAGTAACTAAGAAAACTAGGGCTTGGCCTAAGGCAGCAATGCTGAACCTTTTAGAGACTGAGTGCCAAACTATAACCCAAAACTCACTTACCACAAAGTGCCAACACTTCACTTAAACCTGAATGCTGACATTTTAGTTTAGAAAAAAACAACTCTAAATTAATGGCTTTTGTCTTAAAAGAGAAATACAATAACACTTAGGCCATATGTTCTCCACCACTGCCCTAAGTGAGCTTTTGTATCCCAGGTATAGTCTTCCTTATCTACATTGCAGAGTACTCCCTTTGGTAGTATGGACAAATTGCCCCAGCCTATGGAGTAACTGTTCCTTGGTCTGTTGATTCAGTGCTATGAGGATCCTAAAGTGGCTAAGTGTTAGTCTTCCAGTTCAATGTTGTTGTGTGTCTTGGTGAAAACATTCTTCTTGAATGTTTTTTGAATCAAGACTTGTAAGTAAGTAAGCATAGCGTGAATGTGTGAGAAATTTTGCTAGTGGATCATTAGCAGTGCCTAAGTCTATTTCCTGATGCTAAACCAAAATAGTAGAGATTGGTAAACTTATAAAGAATAGATATTTATTTGGAATCATGGTTCTGAACCCTAAAAGTCTAAGAGCATGACCCACTTGAGGGTCTTGTACTGCTTCAGTTCATAATAGAAAATGGGCACTTGAGTTTTTTCCAAGATTTAGCTATGACAAATTGTGCTGCTATAAACCTGGGTGAACATATATTGCTATGGTATGATGTTAACAACCATTGCTGAATTCCTACCATCTTGTTTAGTGAAGCTGTATATCATTTCTAATGTTTTGTTTTATTCTTTTTTATTTTTTTAATTGTTTGCTCAATCTTGCATCTTATATCCAGTAATCTGAGCAACTTCATTGAAAATATAACAACCATTATTAATTCCCTATCAACTTGTTTAGAAATTCTGTGTCATTTTTACTGTTTTTGTGTTGTTTTATTTTTGTTTTCATCTTTGTTGTTGTTATTTTGTTATTTTTTCTGCCTCTTTAAAATAAAAAAAGAAAATGGAAAGGTAGGTGGGGCCCATGCAGAAGAAACAAAACAGATGGGGAAGCCTTGTGTCTTGGTTTTTTTTCTCTGGTTGTTGAGACAAAAGACCTGACACCCAGAATTATGGAAGGAAAGGTTTATGTAGCTCACAGTTGGTGGAGGGTTCAGTGCATACTTGGCTGGCTCCGAGGCAGAGTGGCACACGGCAGAGGGCAATAGTTCATGGTAGCGGAAAACAGCAAAAGCAAGAGCAAAAGGGAGGAGTAGCAGTGGCAAGTGGCCTCTTTCCCTTCCTTACACTGTATGCAAAGTACCCCCCCCGGGGGGGCAGTGTAGCACTTACACCTATAATCCCAGCATTGGACTATGGATCAGTTGAAAATCTAGAAACCAGCCACATGACTGCCTGAGGATTTGGGGGACATGTGGACACAAACCCTAACACCTTGTTTGATAACAACATGATCTCATGATAACTCCTCAAGGCCCATGAGAAAGGCATTAATTCCTACTTCTGACCTAATCAGTCATCTCTTTATGTCCCCACCTCCTGCCACCACCACAATAGTAATTAAATTAAACGTGAGTTTTAGGACACATTACATTCAAACTGTAGCAAGGGGTGCTGTTCCATTTCCATCCTTTGATTGCTGGGTCTATGAATTCCAGCTGCGAGAAACTACACTGTATTCAGAAAATTCAGAAGATCTTTGGCCTTCTGGAAAGCCTTTCCCTGGCCTGTAAAATATTGCTATCCAACTAGCTCTTTAACCTAGTCTTTAACAAAACCATTCTATAAAACCAACTACTTAGGGATGACTGGGAACATGATTAAGCCAGTGAATTCCCTGAACTTGGGACCACTGCCATCCATTTTTTTGGCTATGAAGTACATTGTTTTATCAGAAATGGTGCTGTATGGAATATCATGAGTGTGGACCAGGCATTCTATAATCCCCTGGCTGGCAGTTTTGGTAGAAGCATTATGTGTAGGAAAGATAAACTAGTAGCCAGAGCAAGTGTCTTTTTCCAGTAAGAACAAAATAATCCTCTTCCCAGGGTGAAAGAAATGCAGTGTAACTAACCTGCCATGAAGTAGCCAGGTGAGCCAGGGTGAGTGGTGGTCAAAGTTGCTGAATTCATTTGTAACCTGCCTTTCAATGCTGCACCAACTTTTATTACAAACCCTTTGGGTAATGAGATTATCTAAGGGAAAGAGGCTGACTGTACAGAACAAGGCATCATATCTACTTGATTATTAAAATCTTCCTCTTTTGATGCCATCCTTTGGTGAGTACTCATGTGGAACACACTGGTCTTCACACTGCTTTGCCCATTCGAGAGGCTCATCACAACCCTTGTCCCTAACTCTCACTGTCACCAATTTTCCAATTATGTTCCTTCCTAATCCTTCACCATCCAGCCAAACTACTGTCCACAGCCCATAAAGCACACGTAGGCCCATTTCTTCTTCCAAGAAAAGCGAACAACCAAGCACACTTCCTGAAGTTGTGCCCATCAGAAAGATTTCAAGGCACCACTATTTTTCAAGCATGCCTAAGAAAAGGGGCTGTGCTATTGCCGCTGGCCACTTTTGCGTGGTGCCTGTGTAGTGTACATCAGCCTCTGTAAACCAGGTTTGGGTCTTTTTTCCTTCTGACTGTAGGGAACTCCTTATGAGGTCACAGGTGCAGCCTGGGTTAAAAAAAAAAAAAAAGGTAGTGTGGCTGGAGTGAGGACAGCATGCACTTTGACTCCTTCTTCATGTGATCTACTTGTGGCCTTTGGGCTTTCTCAGGCCTAATGGCAAATATGTCACCTACAGACTATCTTGACTGACACAGAGAAAACATAGGCATTTACCTCACTTCCCTCAAATCTTCTCTTTTCAAACTCACACTGTCAATCCCATGGGAAGAAAATCTGTAATATGGTTCACATGTGGAGAAAATCTGTAATATTTCCCTCCAAAAACCTTAGTTTTTTTCCATTTACTTTTTTTTCCATTTATTTTGAGCTCTTCCAGAGAAACCCAATTTATAAAGAAACCAAAAGGCAAAAGACAATTGTGATAGTAGTTAAAAGTCTATAACGAAAAACACAATAAGGACATCTTGCCAAATGGATGGAGGCATACACACAGAGCTCTGTAATTCTTGTGTTTTTCTTTTTTGTCCTTTTGAAGAAGCAATTACGTGGCATCACACTGTGGTCCTTAAGCCAAGCTAGGCTTTGCCCTGAAGATGAAATATTTGTTCTGGGTAATCTTACCTCGCAGTGTTGAGAGTTACATGTGTATTTACCTTTTATTAGGCATGTACTGATCTGACTTGAGTTTTGTTGGCACTTTCAACCATGAGAAATTCACTGATTCATGACAACAGAATTTTAGATGATTCATTGGATTCATTAATCAAAATGATTAGTTCAGCAGTGATTTATTTTAGAGAATCAGTAAATAACTTATCTTCTTTTATTTAGAGACACCTAAATCGCTTGGTATCAAGCCACTGAAATATCATGTTTATTAAAGTACAACTTACATGAAATAGAGTGCGTGTATCACACTTATTTCAGTGCTATAAGCTTTGGCAATTGTATAAGTCCATGTAACATTTACCCAAAGCACTATTTATACCACTGTGTAAAGCTACCTTAGCCTGCTTCTAGGCAATCCTATGAGGAGCCAGCAGAAACTCAGTAATGACTGAAAATGATCAAGGAGGAAAATTACAAAAGTATCAGGTGCCTCTGACCCTGGTAAGAGTTTTTAAATTATTCTAACATTAAAGGATGCTACTAAGGGGTTTCATGGGGGTTATTATCTGGTCAGACTTCTAGGAAACTTCTATTTTTGTCATGGACAACAGGCTGAAAGGAAATAAGACTGGAGATATGGAGACATCTTAGATGGCATTGCTTAGACAGAGGTGTTAGGGTTTGTGAGAAGGAAACTTCGGTATGAGATATTTTAACACTGGTTGTGGTGGTGCACATCTATAATCACAGCTACTCAGCAGGATGAGGCAGGAAGATCACAAGTTCAAAGTCAACTTGGGCAACTTAGTGAGATACTCTCTCAAAAAATAAAAAGGGATGGGAGTTGGATTCAGTAGTAGAGCACTTGGTCTGGGTTCAACTGTGCAGTAAACAAATGGAGAAACAAAACCAAAACCAAAAATGAGAGGGAAAGAGAGAGAGAGAGAGACAGAGAGAGAGGGGGAGGGATTTTAGAGATAAACGCATCAGGTTTTGGTGAATGTATACAGGTGGTGAAGAAGAAAAATAGCTCAACAATTTCCCCCAGATTTCTTGTTTCAGTAATTGGCTATTTGGTAGTATATTTCCAGAGATTGGGAGTATTTGAGCTGAAGGCCGTATGAGAACACACGTCACGTATGTGCATATGCGTGTTTGTGGTGGAGAGAAGCATAGATGCAAATACTGAGTCCAATTTTGGACAATTTTTCTCAGTTGTTTGAAAGATAGTCCAATGGCATATCCCAAAGACACATTTCTAGTACTCAAGGGAGAATGAACTTGGCTACTAATTATGATCAGCTGCAGCGAATACACAGCTACTAAGTGATAGTGAATGAAATTGCCTACAAAGATGTGTAAATTGTGGTGTTGATGTATTGTTTCCTAAAGTTGGTTCTGTGGTGATACAGCTCTAGGGGAAACTTTGAATGAAATTACTCTGGGGTCAAGTATGTTTAGGCAAAGCCTTAAACAGTATTCTTCTCTTAGAAACGTATAAGGCGCACTATTGAACTAAAGACTAGAAGTCCAGCAGTTTCAACATGTTTCATGTTCCATAGTGCTGTGTTTCCCAAACACCCCCAATTGTCACACCACGGGAGAGGGAAACCAAATCCTATTAATCTTCTGCCGTGTGGTTCCAACTTGTGGAGGACACACACCCAACCAACTTGGCCTTGGGCGATTGGAATTCTGCTGCACTTTCCAATAGTTGTAAGATGCAACAAGTCTGTGCATAGATGGCAATGCCACCAAGTGTTTTTGTTTGCTGAATACTTCACATCATATTTAAAGTAAGTTCTAGGTGCAATGCCATACACACATCGCATTTGCTTTCTTCGCTAACCTCAACTTAAAATTTAATGGTGCTATTGTTTGATACTAGGATAACTACAATTTTGTTTTACCGTAGTACTGTATAGCAGAAGACACTAGATCTTTTAATGATGTTTGGGGACATAGTTCTTGTCTTTCTTTCCCTTTTATCCAGTATATTTATAGTTTTGGAAAAGACTGTGGCAGTAGGGTAAATCTTTCAAATCTTTTTAATCTTTCAAATAGAAAATCTTTCAAAATAGAACCTAGGCTATAAGGATAAACAACTATAGTCAATTACACAGACTTATTTTATGGTTTCACAAGAGAAAAGGTACAGCACTAAAACAAATTTACTGCAATATGCTTATCTGTTCCAATGGTTCACTTTGTGCATTTTTGCTGCTAACTTTCAACGCCACCAGGGTCTCTTTTGAGCACTGGGCCTGTATTTTAAAATATCTTCTACCCCACGAGTATGTCCACAGGCCCCTCAAGCTTGACAGACAAAGTAGAGCTTGTTATCTTATCCTTACTGAAATGGCATGTGGGAAAAATCCAATCACTTCTATCAAACCTGTGCCTCTTTGTTTCCTGTCTCGCTTCATGGCATTTGCTGACTTATTCATTCAGAAAATAATTACTGAGTGTCTTCAAAGACTCAGACATTGTTTTATATCCTAAGGTATAGCAAAGAATGAGACCAGGAGCTCTCCTGCAAGGAACTCATATTCAGATGACGTTTTACCTAGAAATTTAGTGTAGTCTCAGGTCGCTTGGAAGCCTCTCTCTTGCTCTTCTCAAGTGCAGTTGATTACCAATGCAATTCGTTAGAATTCCTTTTGCATCTCTCTACCCTACTCCACTCCACTCTTATGATTGGCAGGATCAGATCATCTTGTCTAACCTGGGTGTTGAAATTCTTCTTATCTGGATTCTCTGCCTTTACTTCTCTCCTTCTCCTGCCTCCACCCTCCTGTGAGAGTTATCCTAAAACACAAATCTGATCAAGTATTCCTAGTTTTGAATCTTTAATGACCCTTGTTTATGGGAGACACACGATCTCTGAGTGGATTTGAAACCCTGATCTGATTTCATGTGCTTTCTTAATCTCATTTTCCACATCTTTCTACACTGCTCCGGAGCTTCTCCTAGGCGCACTATGAACTTGTCATTCTCTACTCTCTCATTCTTCATGTCCTGGCTTAGAATCCCTTTCATCATCTTCATTGCTTTTGTTAAAAATACTCATTAAATCCCGACTTCTCCAGGTAGAGGATAATTTGCCTGCTGTCACTGTAACTCTGTTATAGCACTAATCATATGTTAAGGAAACTAAGTGTGTGTGCGTACTGATATCCTGCTCTAGAGTACGAGCTGCTAAAACTAGAGCTGGCAAGTGTTTTCTCTAAAGGGTTCTGCAAGCCACATGGTCTCTGTGTCAGCCTCGCAGCTCAGCCACCACAGTGGGAAAACATCCTCAGACCAAATGCAAAGAAATCAGAGTGGCCATGTTTCTGCAAATCTTTATGAACCCGGAATGGAATCCATATAACTCTCAAGTGTTGCAAAATGTTTTTCTTCTTTTGCTTTTTATCCAATCACATTTAAAAACAAAAACTATTATTAACTTGTGGGCCATCGAAACACAAGCTTGTTCTGTGTTCTGTGGTTTGAACACTCCTTTCTGAATGGCAGGGTTATGTCGTGTTTATTTTCACATACCCCTGGCGACTAACACCATACCTGGTGCTGAATGGGTATTTGCTAAAATCAGTTATCTGGAGAAAATAGTTACCATTTAATGCTACCTTTCATCACAACTACTGTGGTGTGATACGGGAAAAAAATTTAATTAACTGAAGATTAACTAAGATACCATTTTTTAATTCCAACCCTCACTTAAAAATTTTTATGAAATACGTTATTGCAATTTTCTGTCCCAGTAAGTACAGTGTAGCGAATACTTTTAATGATTATCTTGCAGCACCTCCAGGTCATTATTAAAGATAAGAATTCACATTCTACAGCCAAATAAATGTAGATGTAGAAAGCACAGCTAGTTGAGCCCCACTTGCGTATAGACTGGGGTACTCCAGATATTGCCTTTTTGGTGCAGAGAGCATATCTCTGATATACCACAGCAAAGAAAACAGATTAATTAATGAAAAGTTCTTACTGGTTACATTCCAGTTCTACTGCTCCAATATAAGAATCTCTGAACGCTGGTGTTGATGATTTCTTTATTCTTTCTTCATGTTCCCTCATAGAAGGGAAAGCTCTAATGTTGGTCCAGGAGAAATCATTGAAAATAAGCAAGTTTGTAACACTGACATAAGAAAAAATATCACAGATATTCATAGTAGAAATACCTGGTTGAATGATCTACTTGTGGTTCCCTTTAAATTAGTGACAGAATGGACTCTCCGAAGAAAAAAGGCTAGAAATGTGTAGAAGTCCCTCCCTGTGTGTGAGCAGAGTCTTGTGCTTCTTTCCACCCAAAGTTCACCTGAGTACTTTTCTTCCAGTCATAGCCGATTTTCTACCTCACTTTTCAGCATGGTGCAGTGGAAGAAACACTCATCTAGATCAGAAGAGCTTGGGTCCCTGTTTGTTCTATAAGTTCTTAAATGTATGCTGATATTAGTACTTGTTCTGTAAGACTGCAATGAAATTTAATACTAACACTGTGGATGGAGCTTGCATTAAGAGAGTCCTGTAGGCACATGTCCCTTGTAATTACAGAGCAGCAAACACTATACTGATTTACATTTCTCATCACTTTATCATCTGTTAGGAAAGGAGCTCAAAAATGGTCTGATTTGGCCATTGCACTGTACTAGAGGAGACTTCACTTTTACGTTTTATAAATACAACCAGATAAGGGAAAAAAAGTAAAGTTGTGCAAAGCTAATCATAACCTTATATTCTAGGGATATTAGTTTGGTGCCAACCTTGAAAGTATTATTTGGTTTGTTTGTTTGCTTGCTTTTTGGTACTGGGAATCAAACTGACAGCCTTGTGCTTGCCAGGCAGGCACTGGGGTGCTGAGCTATATCCCAAGACTGAAAGTGTTATTATTAATGGACAAGATCAATTTGGCCGTGAATTCTTAAAAAATAAATGCACAGAGAGGAAGTTCCAGACAAAGCTAAATCCGAACTCTATGAAAGCCTTTCTCCACCCAAAATACAGGGCAAACACTGCCACCATGGCGAGTACGCAGGTAGCAAGCTTGGAGAAGCATCAACAAGGACACTGTGGCAAAATGTACCTTTCATCCCAGGTGTCACTGTGTTCAGAATTTAAGCACTCAATCTTTGAGTTAAGCAGTACTATGAAATTTTCTTCTTTTGCTGTGTATTTGTTCAAGAATTATTAGAAGTTGTGATGCATGTCTATAATCCCAGTGCCTGGGGAGTATGCTGGCAGAAGAATCACAAATTGAGGACAGCCGGGGCAACTTACTGAGATCTAGCCTCTAAAAAATAAAAAGTTCTCAGAGGTACTTTGGGAATAGAGCTCCCTGGATTTGATCTCAACACACACACACGCACACATATACACACACACATGACAGAGAGAGAGAGAGAGAGAGAGATTAAGACAGGAGAAACAAGAATGTTTTTTGAATTTTAATGATACACAAATGCAGAATGAAGTACTGAAATAAAAGAAAGCAAAACTGTCTCAGCCATTAAAATAGTCACAATCTACTAGCAACACAAAACATTTTATGACAATAATAGCTGGTATTTACCATGTGCTAAACACTACGTGAAAAACTTATAGGTATTGTTTTTCTCTAGTTCTCACAACAAATTTATAAATTAGAAACAAATGTAAATTCTTTTCATCCACGAACTAAATCTCAAAGAAGGAGGCAATTACTTTAAGGAGACTGGACTAAATTAGGACATGGAGTAAAGATGGAGAGGAGATTAAAAATTCTTTATGTGGTTATCTGCTACTTTTCCTGTTGCTATTTTTTAAAACTTTGCAGTTTCTTCTCACCAGCTTTGTGTTGTTGGAATAACCCAGACCACAGTCCTTATTCTTCATGTCTCTAGCCTTATTTTCTCTGCTGCTAAATTCATTTAAACTTAGTTATAAAAAACCATGTTTTTCCTGAACTTGTTTCTCTTGGCTATACTTTCCCTTTCAATCCCAAACTGATACCTACTTGAAACCTCCATTTTCATATTTTATAGACATCTCAACCTTTATGTGTTCAAAGCTGAACACTGATAATGTCCCCTAATATCCCACCTGATAACTCCACCACTGGAGTCTTTTTTTCAGTCATTCTTGATTCTTCTCAATCCCCATATTTTAATCTGTCAAAAACTCTCACTGGGGTTGAACAACACCAATCAAACATACTGATGCTTTCTGTACACCATATTGAAGATACACATGATTGAATGATATTTTTGTTCCAAATGAAAGTCAGGCACGAGACAGCATCAGCTAAACCAAAGTTGTGGTACATTTTACAGAATGACCATTACTCATCAGAAGTGTCCAGCTCTTACAAGACGTAGGAAATATTGGGGAACTTTCCCCACATACTGGAGGAGACTAAGGTGACACGACGACTAACAGCAGTGTGGGATCCTGTAAGGGAAAGTGAAGATTGGGGAAAACTGGAGAAATTAAGTGCAGCCTGTAACTTAGCTAATGGTGTTGTACTCATGCTAATTTCTTGGATTTAAACCTTACCTGATGGTTGTATACTTAACATCGCCAGAAGCTGTGTAAAGGGTATGTGGGAAATCTCCGTGTGTTTTGTTTTTATTACCTTAAGACTATTTCAAAAGGAAAAGAAGAAGAAAAAGAAATCTTGCTGGGTCTTCCTTCAAAATTTCTGTAGCTTTTGGCCATGTATAGCCTCTACAAAAACCACTCTGCTTTGTGATATTGGTACCTTTTGTCTGGATTATTGTAATAACCCAACTGGTCTTCTCGCTTCTACTTTTGCTCTGCTAAAGTCAGTTTTTAGTACAGTCTCCAGAATAAATTGTTCTATAAGTAAAAGAGAAAATCCTATAATCTTCACCTCTGCTGCAGTTAGACTTAAGGTAAAGGCCAGGTGCTTACTGTGAGCTGGACTTGCCACCCTCTGGCCCTCGCTCCGGTCTGCTTCCTCTTCTAACAGTCTCTCCTTGCTCACTGCTCCCGCCATACTGGCTTCCGGCTTCTGCCCGGAGATGGCTGCTGTGCTCCCACTGTAGCACCTCCCCCTGGCAACTCGGCCGGAAATCCAGCATGGTGGCTGCTCCCATGCTTGACTCACATCTCAGTGAGGCTTACCTGCTTCTTTGTTTATTTATTGATTGATTATTATTTTAGTTAACCTCATCGGCACACTTTTGACACACATAACGATCACATTCATCACAAGGAGTTTGTGCTTGTATATACCATATCTTAACGCCTTTTTCCTGTTCCCAACGCTTCCTATCAATACTTCTTGCCCTCTCCCTTTGTAAAACTTTGTTTCTATTGCTTTCCTTCCATTTTTCTTCCATTTTAACCTTTATGCTTTCTGTTCCCTTCCCCTTTGTTCTCCTCATTTGAATATTTTCTTTTTTTTTAATTTGTTTTTATTTTTAAAAGTATAAAAAAACAAAGAAAACCAAAAAAAAAAAAACAACGAAAAAGGAAAACATTAACAAAAAGACACAAAGTAGCACAACATCACTACAATCAAAATTGAATTATAGACCAAGTGACAGGGAATCACCAATGGTTGCTACATCACACACTGATAACATCAAAGTGCATGCTCCTGAAGTCACATATAGACACAATCTTGAACAAACAGTCACGAACTGTTCCTTACCATAAAGCGACACAGGTCAACAGTGACACCAGATTAGCCATCCTGCATATACACGCATAGATACATATCTGTCCCTTTCTTCCTTTTCCTCCTCCCCTCATCCCACCTGCTCCCTTCCTTTGAGCAGATTCCCTTCACACACCCCCAATCTGAATGTGCTTCCACAATTTAGCTATTACAAATTGTGCTGCTATAAACATGGGTGCACATATATTGCGGTGATATGATGCTTTCAGATCTTCTGGTAAAATACCCAGAAGGGGAATAGCTGGGTTGAATGGGACCTCTAGACCAAGTTTGCTAAGGAATTTCCAAACCAATCTCCACAGTGGTTTCACCAGTCTGCACTCTCACCAAGAGTGCAGAAGAGTTCCTATTTCTCCACAGCCTCACCAGCATTTGTTATTGGATGATTTTTTAATGCTGACCAATCTTAATGGGCTGAGATGAAATCTCAATGTTGTTTTTATTTGCATTTCTCAAATGACTAAAGATGTAGAACATTTTCTCATATATTTATTTGCCATTTGTATTGCTTTATCTGAGAAGTGTATATTCATCTCAGATGCTCATTTCTGGATTGCATCTTTGAATTTGGACAGGTTGATGTTTTTTAATTCTTTGTTTTAGATAGAAGGCCTTTGTCCAAGGAACAGCCAGCTAGGATTTTTTCCCAGTTTGTGGGTTTTCTTTTGACTTTGCTGGTGATTTCTTTAGATGTGCAAAAACTTTTCAGTAAGAGGAGGTCCCAGTTATTGATTCTTTGAAGTGTTTCCCTTGCAGTTTGATTTTTGTTCATGAACTCTTTGCCTACTCCTATGTCTTCAAGATTTTTACCTACTTTCTCTTCCAATAGATTACAGTTTCTGTTTTAATATTGAGATCTGTGATCCAATTTGACTTGAGTTTGGTGCATGGTGATAGACTTGGGTCTATTTTCAGTCTTTGGCAAGAGGTAAGCCAGTTTTTCCAGCACCATTTATTAAACAGGCTATCTTTTTTCCAGTGAGTTTGTTTGGCCCCTTTGTCAATTATTAGGTAGCTGAGTGTGTTTGTGGTTATAGTTGCATCTTCCAGTCTGTTCCATTGATCCTCAGGTCTGCTTTTTAGCCAGTACCAGGTTGATTTTATTACAATAGCTTTGTAGTATAATTTCAGGTCAGGGATTGTGATTCCACCTGACTTGTCCTTTTTGCCCAGCATTGCTTTTGGTACTCTGGGTCTCTTCTGGTTCCAGATGAATTTAAGGCATGTTTTCTCTAGATCTGTGAGATATGCTAATGGTAGTTTAATGAGAATTGCATTAAATCTGTATAACAATTTTGGTAGTATGGCCATTTTCATAATGTTGGTTCTTCCTAACCATGAGCAGGGAATGTTTTTCCATTTATTGAAATCCTCATTGGTATCTTTTTTCAGAGTACTGTAGTTTTCATTGAATAAATCTTTTACATCCTTTGTTCGATTGATTTCTAAATATTTCAGTTTCTTGGATGCTATTGTAAAAGGTATGGTTTCCTTAATTTCTCTCTCAGCCTGTTTGTTGTTTGTATATAGGAATGCTATTGATTTTTGGGTGTTGACTTTGTATCCAGCTACTCTGCTCAATTTGTCAGTTGATTGAAGGAGTCTTCTTGTGGAGTTTTTGGGGTCTTCCATGTAAAGAATAATGTCATCTGCAAATAGTGATAGTTTTACCTCTTCCTTTCCTATCCTTATTCCTTTTATTTCTCTATCTTGTCTAATTGCTCTGGTTAATGCTTCCAGAACTATGTTGAATAGGAGTAGTGACAGTGGACATCCTTGTCTTGTTCCTGAGTTTAAAGTGAAAGGTTTCAGTTTTTGCCCATTTAGTACGATGTTGGTTGTTGGTTTATCATAGATGGCTTTGATCAAATTGAGGTAAAGGCCATCTATTCCTATTTTTTCTAGGGTTTTTAACATGAATGCATTTTGAACTTTATCAAAAGCTTTTTCCACATCTATTGAGATGATCGTGTGGTTTTTGTCTTTGACTCTATTGATATGATGTATTACATTAATTGATTTGTGAATATTGAACCATCCCTGCATTCCTGGAATAAATCCAACCTGGTAATGGTGTATAATTTTCCTTATGATTTGCTGCATTCTATTTGCTAGTATTTTATGGAGTATCTTTGCATCTATGTTCACTAGGGAGATTGGCCTATAGTTCTCTTTCTTAGTTTGGTCCTTCTCTGGTTTTGGTATCAGTATAATACTTGCCTCCAGCAATGAGGTAAGGAGAACTGCTTTCTTTTCAATTTCATTGAAGAATTTGAGGAGTGTTGCCATTAAATCTTCACTGAATGTTTTATAGAATTCTGCTGTGAATCCATCAGGGCCTGGGCTTTTCTTTGTTGGTAAGTTTTTAATGACATTTTCAATCTCATTAATTGATATTGGGTTGTTCAGGATTTTTGTATTTTACTGATTCAATTTTGGTAGTTCGTACATTTCTAGGAATCTGTCCATTTCTTCTGGGTTTTCTATCCTATGGGAGTAAACATTTTCAAAGTAGGTATTAATGATCTTTTGAATTTCTGTGGGATCTGTAGTGATTTCATCCTTTTCATTCCTTATTGCTTGAATTTGAATTCTTTCCTTTCTTTTTTGATAAGGTTGGCTAGGGGTTTATCAATTTTATTTATTCTTTCAAAGAACCAACTCTTTGATTCATTTATTTTTTGTAGTGTTTTCTTCATCTCAGTTGCATTAATTTCTGCCCTGAGTTTTATAATCTCCTTCCTTCTTTGGGATTTTGGTTTGGGTTGTTCTCCTTTTTCTAGAATTTTGAGGTGTAGCATTAGGCTATTTATTTGCTCTCTTTCTGTTTTCTTTGTATGTGAGTTCATTGCTATAAGTTTCCCTCTGAGGACTGCTTTCCTTGCATCCCACAGATTCTGGTAGGTTGTATTTACATTTTCATTTGTTTGTAGGTATTTTCAAATTTCTTGTTTAATTTCTTGTGTGACCCATTGGTCGTTCAGGAGGTTGTTGCCTAATTTCCAAGTGTTTATGGGGTTTTTGGAGTTCCCTTTGTCATTAATTTCCAATCTCATTGCACTGTGGTCAGGTAAGATGCATGGGATAATTTCAGTTCTTTTGCATTTAGGTAGGTATTCTCTATGGGCTAGAATGCGGTCTATTTTAGAGAAAGACCCATGTGCAGCCGAGAAAAATGTGTATTCTGATGTTATGGGGTGGAACACTCTGTATACATCTACTAAGTCCATTTGTTCACAACTTTGGTTCAGGTCTGTTATTTCTTTGCAGAGTTTTTGTCCAGTTGACCTGTCTCTTTGCGTCAAATGGGTGTTTAAGTCCCCTATTATAATAGTGTTATTAATTATCTGGTTCTTCATGTCTGTTAAGATTTGATTTATAAAGTTTGGTGCTCCAGTATTTGGTGCATAACTGTTTAGGATTGTTATCTCTTCTTCTTGCAGCTTTCCCCTAACTAGTATGTAGTGGCCTTCTTTATCTCTTTTGATGTTTTCAGATTGAAGTTTACATTATCTGCAAACATAATAGCTACCCCTGCTTTTTTCTGGGAACCTGTTGCGTGGAGAATTGTTTTCCATCCTTTTAACTTTCAGTCTGTGGATTTCGTTTTGAGTAAAATGTGTTTCCACTATACAGCATATTGTTAGATTTTGTTTCTTAATCCACTCTGCCAGTCTGTTTCTTTTGACTGTGAATTAAGGCTATAAGTTACATTAATGGTTATAACTGTATATGTTGACTTATTCTTGTCATGCTATTTACTTGCTGTTGCTTTCCTATTTTTGCTGTTCACTTGCTTGTTTTGCTTAAAGCTTCCTTTCTATTGTTGTTCTTGAGATTGTGGTAGTTTTTTCTCTGTCAAGAATTTCTTTTAGTGCTTTTTGTAATGTTGGTTTGGCACTCATGAAGTTCTTCAGTTGTTCTTTGTCGTGGAAATATTTTATTTCTCCACTGAATTTGAATAGTTTTGGAGGATGCATCAGTCTGGGTTGGAAGGTGTTTTGTTTCAGAATGTGTAATACCTCTCTCCAAGCTCTTCTTGATTTCATGGTTTCTGTGAAGTCTGCTGTGATTCTGATCAGCTTTCCTTTACAGATGATCTGTTTCTTTTCTCTAGCTGCTTTTAATATTGTGTTCTTTTGCTGGATGTCCGGGATCTCAGATATTGTATGTCTAAGTGTGGTTTTATTTGGATTATGGCTTGTTGAGGTTCTATACACTTCGTTTTACTGCACTTCAGTTTCTTTTACCATGTTTGGGAAATTTTCTGCTACTATTTCTGCAAATATTCTTTTTATATCATTTGTGTTGCCTCCTGTTTTTTTGATTCCTATTACTTAGATATTATTTCTTTTTGCCTCATCTTGGAGCTGCTAGATTAATTTTTCCTGGGTCCTTGATGACTTTAAGAGATTCTTCCTTTCATGGTCACTAGCTGCCATGCTGTCTTCAAGATCTGAAATTCTACAGCTTCATTTAAGCGGTTTTGCAAGCTTTCAGTGGAAGTTTTCAATTCCTGGCAATCTCTCTGAGTCTGTTTCATGCATTCTAATTCATTCCTAAATTGTTCATGTAACGTTTCCATTTATTTCCTATGTTCTTCTATTCTTTCATCTGTTTCTTCTCTATATGTGCGGAGCATTTCTTCCATTATTATTTTCACTTCATTTTTTGCCTGAGAGATTATTTCTGCTTTAATCTCTTCTATGGCCTGATGGAGTTGTTTCTTTACTGCAGATGCAATCGTTTCAGAAATTGCAGATATGCGTCTTCCTAGTTCTCCTATATCATTGTTTCCTGGCCTTGATCTGGGTGGGGTTCAGTTCTGTGGCTGCGTTTTGCTCCTCTGTCTTGTCATTTTGGATGTCAGTTGAAAAGTGTTGAGCTACACACTACGCAGACAGCTAACAGATGGCTGTAGCAACCCTAGTTTACCTGGATATCAAACTTATCCCCAGATGTTAGCTGACCATGAAGCACTGGCCCCAGGAATCCTAGGTGATTGCTGAGGTGCCAGGCTCAGAGCCTACCTGCGATTGTGAGGGAAAGTTGTCTTGCCAGACAGAGCACCACCGTGGGCCTTACCCGTCAAAGGTCCGCTGCAAAGCCTGCTCTACTGTCACCATGAAGCTGTGCTCTCTCTCTGCAGGAAACTTTGGGAAAGTCTCACTGGTGCTGCTGCTCTGGTGGAGTTTATTCACCCAGCTAGAGTCCAACGGGAAAAGTTGCTCCCGTAGCTCTGCCCAGCTGGTCTGGCTCTCTGCGGGAAAGTCTCGCGGGCGTGGGTGCTCTAATGTTGGGCAGAGCACTGTGTTCCTTGGAAAAGTTGCTCCTGTAGCTCTGCCGGGCTGGTGGGGCTGCCTGTGGGAAAGTCTGGTGGGCCTGGGTGCTCTAATAATGCCACGGTCAGGCAGAGCACCGTGTAACTCAGGAAAAGTTGCTCCCTTAGCTCCGCTGAGCTGGTCTGGCTCTCTGCAGGAAATTCTGGTGGGTGCAGGTGCTCTAATGGCACCCATGGCTGGGCAGAGCATGGTGTACCTCAGAAAAACTGCTTCTGTAGCTCTGCCAAGCTGGTCTGGCTCTCTGCGGGAAATTCTGGTGGGCGCGGCGCGCTCTATTGGCACCCTGGGCCAGGCAAAGCACGGTGTACCTCAGAAAAAGTTGCTCCCTTAGTTCTGCTGAGCTGGTCTGGCTCTCTGCTTGAACATTTTCTTCCTACTTCTTAACATATATCATCCATTGTAGTCCTCATTTAGCCTTTGGATTTCTTATACAAGGAGAAACAGCGTGTGTCACATTTATTTCACTCAAAAATATGGTCTCAAGGCACATCCTACAAATGTCTCAAGTTTATCCTTCTTTAAGGCAGAGTAGTACTCCATTGTATATAAAAACCCCATTTTCTTTATCCATTCATCGGATGAATGGACACCTGGGCTGTTTTCAAGATGTAGCTATCACTAACTGTGCTGCTACGAACGTGAGTGTGCCTGTGCTAGTGTGGTGTGATGCTTTTAACTCTTTTGGGAAGATAAGTAGATACCTAGAAGGGGAACAGTTGGGTCAAATGGAACCTCTAGTTTTAGTTTTTTGAGGATTCTCTGTACTCCCATAAATAGCGGAGAAGGGTTCATTTTTCCTCACCACCTAACCAGCATGTGTTATTGATTTCTTAATTACAAGATTCTTTCTAGAATGAGATGTTTTAATTTGCATTTCTTGGATGGCCAGTACTGCTGAACATATTTGCATATACTTACTTGCTGTTTGTACCTCTCCATCTGAGAAATATTCATTTCAGATGCCCATTTGGATAGGGATTTTAGATTTAGGGGTCCAATTTTTTTGAGTTCTTTACACGTTCTAGATATTAATCCTTTGAGGGATAGCTACTAAAAATTTTTCCCCACTGTGTGGGTTGTCTCTTCACTCTGCAGTAGCTCTGTAGTATAATTTCAAGTCTGGGATTGTGTTGCCCCCTACCTTGCCTTTGTTGCCCAGAATTGCTTTTGTGGTTCTAGGTCTACTCTAGTTCCAAGTGAATTTCAAGTTTTCTCTAGTTCTGAGGTATGCTGCTGGTATTTTGATTAGGATTACATTAAATCTGTATAACAATTTTGGGAGTATGGCCATTTTTACTATGTTGGTTCTTCCCACTCATGAACAAAGTATATCTTTCTATTGTCTGATATCCTCTTTGATCTCCTTTTTCAGAGTACTGTAGTTTTCCATGTAAAGGTTTTTCACTTCCTTTGTTAGATTAATTCCTAAATATTTTTCTTGTTGTGAAATTTGTGAAATTTCATTAAAGAGTTTGAGGAGTAGTGGCATTACATCTTCTCTGAATTTCTTTTAGAATTTAATAGTGAATCCTTCAAAACCTGGGTTCTTTGTAGTTTTTAAATTACTTCTTCAATTGCATGACTGAAATGTGGTTTTTTAGAATTTTTATGTCCTATTGATTCAGCTTTGATAATTTATATGTATCACGAAATCTGTCGATTTCTTCTGTGTTTTAAATCTTATTAGAATACAGAATCTCAAAGTAGGTATTGATCTGAATTTCTTCAGGATCCATTATAATTTCACCCTTTTCATTCCTAATTGCATGAATTTGAGTCTTTTCTTTCTTTCTTTTTGATAAGACTGGCTAAAGGTTTGTATATTTTATTTATTTTTTCAAAGAACCAACTGTTTGATTCATTGATTCTTTGTATTGTTTCCTTTGTCTCAATTTCATTAATTTCTGCTCCAATTTTTATAATTTCTTCCCTCATACACATTTTGGTTTTAACTTACTCTTCTTTTTCTAGAAGGTTGAGATTCAATATTAACTTATTTATTTGAGCTCACTCTCTTTTTCTGATGTGGGAATTCACTGCTATAAATTTTCCTCTAGGACTGTTTTTGTTGTGTCCCATAAGTTTTGGTATGTTGTGATGGTTTTATCATTTAATTGTAGAAACTGTCTAATTTATTCTTTAATTTTGACCCGTTTACTGTTCAAGATAATGTTATTTGATTTCTATTTGTTTATGTAGTTTTGTGGTTTCTTTGCCATTGGTTTCCAATTTATTGCACCATAGTGCAATTGACAATATGCACCTGACAATATGCATGGGAACATGTATTTACTTAAGTGTGTTCTTTTGGCTAGTATGTGGTCTGCTTTGGAGAATGTCCCATGTGCGACTGAGAAGAATGTGTATGCTGCTGTTGTGGGGTAGAACACTTTGTAGACATCTACTAAGTCCATCTGTTCAAAAGTTTGATTCAGTTCTGATATTTCTGTGTTGATTGCTTGTCGCTTGGTCTCTCTTTGTGACAGTGGTGTATTGAGAGCCCTCATTACAATTGCATTAGTGCTTATATGATTTTTCATGTCCTTTAATATTTGTTTTATGTAGCTGGGTGTACTGGTATTTGGTGCATAAATATTTATGATTGTCATCTCTTCCTCTTGGATTGTTCCCCTCATGAGTGTGTACTGACATTCTTTGTCTCTCTTAATCAATCTTGGCTTGAAATCCACTTTGTATACAAATAGAAAAATGACCCTTGCTTCCTTTCAGGTTCCTCTCACATGGAATATTGTTTTCCATCTTTTAAATCAACCTATAAGTTTCTTTTTGAATTAAATGTGTTTCTTGTATGCAACAAATTGTTGGATTTTGTTTCTTGATCTATTCTGCCAATATGTTGTTTTTTGGTTGGTGAATTGAGACCATTTAATTGATAATTATGACCATATGTATGTACCTATCCTTGTCATATTATTTTCCTAGTTTTGTTTTCCTTTCTCACCTTTCTTGTTTAGTTGCTTGCCTTACCTATTGGATGCCTTGTGTTAGGATTCATGGCATTGTTATCTTGTCTTTTTCTAGACCATCCTTCAGAACTTTTGGTGTGCTGGCTTGGTGGTCATGAATTTCTTCAGGTGTTCTTTATCATGGAAGTATCTTATTTCTCCATCAGTTTTAAAAGATAATTTTGTAGCATACACAATGGAATGGCAGTTGTTTTCTTTTAGTGCTTGAAATATTCCCTTGAAGCTGTTGACTTAAGGGCTCGTGTTGAGAAGTCTGATAATGATTCTGATGGGGTTTCCTTAGGTGATGTGTTTATTTTCTCTAACAACTTTTAATAGTTTGTTGATTTGTGGGATTTGATCTTTTGATTTAGGTTGATTTGGGGAATCTTGATATACATTAGTGTGGGTTTTACTCCTGATCATAGCCAATTGGAGTTATACATGCCTCACTTAATTGTCTGCCCAGTCTTTTTCCATGCTTGGGAAGTTTTATGCCATTACTTCAGTGAACGGGTTTTTGTGTCCTTTGTGCTATCTTCTGATTTTTAATTGATTCTGATTAATCTTAAGTTATTCTTGTCATAATCTTCAGCTGTTGGATTCATTTTTCATGGTCTCTTGCTATTTTTAAGAAGTCTTCCATTTGATGATTGCTAACTACAAATCTGTCTTCTAGATCTGATCTTCTATCTTCACACTGGTCAATCCTGCTGCATATACTCTTTTGCTGTATGTATTTTTGATAATACTTTTAATCTACTTGTCTGTTTAAATCAGTTTTAAGAAATCCAATTCTTTCTTATGTTGGGCATTCATAGTTTCCATCATTTTCCTAAGTTATTTTATTTCTTAAATTTCTGTATCTACTCTAGATTCTCTAAGCAAGTCTTTCATTATGGTCATCCTTCCTTCAGTTATCTGTGTAATTTTTGTGATTTGTTTTTTCTTAAAGATGCATTCATCTACTTTATTACTTCTGCTGCTAGAAAGTTTAGCTGAATAGCTTTGGATTTCTTCTTTGTTTTCAGTGAGCTGGAGGTCTTTGGTTTCACCTTGATCCTGTATTTCTCATTTTATGTTTATTAAAAATTTATTTTCTACATTGATGCTTGTAGATTGCTTATGGTAAGTGGCTTTATTACTTGTCTTGAGACCTCTTTAGGAAGTTGTCTTGGTTACTTTTCTCTCGTTGCTGAGACAAAATGCCCAACACCCAAAATGAAGAAAGGAAAGGTTTATTTAGCTTACAGTTGTGGAGGTTTCAGTCCATACTTGGCTGCTTCAGAGGCAGAGTGACACATGGCAGAAGGCAAACTTCATGGCAGCAGAGCACAGCAAAAACAACCAGAGCAAAAAGGAGGAATAGCTTCAAGCAGCCTCTTTCCTTCCCTTACATTGTAAACAGCTTAGCCCCACCCAGGGGTTGTGTACCTCTCACACAATCTTCATGCCCTCCTCTTCCATAGGCTCAGGATGTTTACAAAGTATGCACCCCAGCTTCCTGCTGAATCACTCAGTTAAACCTCCAGATTCCCCAAGTTGATACAATGTATCAACCATAACAGAAGTGAATCTACTTTTCAGAGATGTGTTCTAGGTGTAGCTGGATTTTGGTTTTTGAGTCTTTTCCAAGATCCTGCTTCTTCAATTTATAAGGGATGAGAGGTGGCTGCCAGTTTATCTAGCACCAGTTCTTTGGTATTGGACTATAGTATCAGTATTATTATGACCCCCAGACATTCTTAGCATTGGCATACAAGGAAGAACTGATCACAGTAATTATGTCACCTTGGCTAAAGTAATATAATCACTAATAAAAATAGTACGAAGCACAGTCTAAAAATTACAAACTGTGATAACGATTGATTTGCTCTTTCTGCAAGATTTGTAGTTATGTAATAAAATCTAAAACAGATCACAAAATTTTATACAATAAATACTCCCTGAGTAGAGCAATTTTAACCTCAGGGGGAAAATGTAAAAGAGATAAGAGGAAAAAATAGAGAAATAAGAGGGAGCAAATAAAAGCAGGGCTGTAAGACAAAGGAAGAGTCCCTAAGCTTAGGGAAACTGGTGAAGAAGAAGGAAAGAATGAGGGAAAAATCAAAAACAAGAACAAAACAAAACAAACCTAAAAATAATGTTCACACTTATGAAGAGACTAAGATTGAAAAAAACCCAAATGAACAAGAAAAAATAACTGAAACCAAACAAACCAAAAGCAGAGAAAAAGAAAACTAAATTTCAAAAAAGTGATACATCACGGCTATAATTATGTTTTGAGGCCTATAGCTTTGTGCTGATGTCCAGTTCAAGGACACAGCTCTGCTGTCACAGGAGACAGACAGAGCCCAGATTATTGCTGCGGGAGCCCCGCAAACTTGCACTAGGATTAGGATGGGGTGCCAACTCTTGTCCCTTTAACTCCATAGACTTTAATTTTTTTTTTTTTTTTTTTTTTTTTTTTTTTTTGCGGTACTGGGGATCGAACTCAGGACCCTGCGCTTGCTAAGCAGGCGCTTATTCCACTGAGCTATATCCCCAGCCCCTAACTCCATAGACTTTAAAGCTGGTCCTCGCCTCTGGTTGTGGGTTTGGGGCCTGAGTCATTTAGCCTACAACACTCTGAGTGTCTCTTGCTGGCCTGACCACTGTGTCCTGACCCTGAGCATCTCTCACAGTTGTCCTTCTCCCAGTTGCTGTGAGATTTCAACACTGGAAGCCCAGAGATGAAGCAAACCCACAGCTGCTCTGAGTCCTAGGTTCAGTTGGGCCCTCCCTAAAATGGCATCCAGCCAAGCCCTGTCTCCAAGAGACGTGGCAGTCACTTGGATTGCAGTCACTCACCAGCTGTTGTAATGCACAGCATCCACTGGTCCGTTCTACTGGTGTGTTTCTTCCTGGAGGCTTCTGGGATTACCCACCCTCATAGAGTCAGTCTTCCTCTCTTTACTTTCTCTGTGAGTTCCAATTTTCCCTTTAGATCTTTCCTGGGTCCTGGGGATGTATCTCCTTCCTTCTTTTCTTCCCCAAATTGTTACTTTCCATTGTCTGGATTCTGAATCTTGGACAGGTTATTTGCTGTGTACCATTCTGCCATCTTCTCAGAATTTCTTGTCCTTCTTTGTTTAAAATTCAACTGACCACTGCTTGTCTTTTTTGGTGTTCTCCATTCTATCTAAAAATCTACTTTAAAAATCAGACTATTTAGCTGGACATGGTGGCATAGAACTGCAATCCCAACACTTGGGAGGCATAGGCAGGTGGATAGTTTGAGTTCGAGGCCAGCCTGAAACACATAGTGAAACCCTATCTCAAAAAACCAAAACCAACAAAGTAAAACCCAGACTACTTGAATTTTCATTTATTATCATCATCGTATCATCCTAAACGGTCCTCTAAAACACAATATTGACTTTAGAACAGCAGGGATCTTTTCTCATTTTTCTTGCTGATACATCCTGAGATCCTAGAAAAGTTTTTAGCTCAAAGTAGGCGCTCTACAAATACTTTCTGATAAGTTAGATAAAAAGTAGAATAGATAGGAATTGAAAATTACTTTGGTAGTGGACAGAACATCAGGGGCACGGTTTCTAATGCCATACTGAAAACAAACCCAGCCAGTCTCTACATGTGTGCCATTTTTTGTGTGTGTTATAACTGGGCCAAACTAAGGGCGATTTTGGGATCAGTGTGATGTGGAGGGAGGATCCTGGCCAGGGTCTTAAGTCTGCAAACTTCTCACAGTCGAGGCAGCACTCAGTGGTGTTTCTCTTAGCCTTTTAACTATAACCTGTCCCTTCTTTGGTGCATAATTTTGTCATTAAAGCTTTCACTTGGCACAAGTCCGATGCATCGGGGAAGACGGAACTCTGCTTGCATGCGTCAGGGCAGAGTTGAAGTCTGCCTTGGCAAGCCTTACAAGGAAAGGGAGAAAAGAAAACAAGAGCCATAAATCACCTGGAGGCCAGCATACGGGATTAAGGATACTCGATCCATTTCAGAAAGGACTTCTGCTAGCATGTGTTTACCCAGGGACTGTTTTTCTCTTTCCCTCTGGTTCCCTCCACTTGGTTTGAGCTAGGGAGGTGACATCTTATTCGAGAGGCCTCTGTAGGGGAAAGAAGAGGCTCCATGCAGACTGGGCTGAGTGACTCAGTGGGTGCTCAGGCAGTACTCACTTAGAGAATTTCTCATGCATGTTTATCTGAAAGTATCACTTCAAAATAATAAACAACTGTAATTCTATTCTCTGTTGGTTGGTGGAAACAGAGAATGGGGGGATTCCCATCTTGTAACTAAGCTACTCTCTTCCATAGAACTGAATTGTATATTCACAAAATCTTGGTAAGAATTAGATTTTAAACCAGGCATGGTGGCGCATGCCTGTAACCCCAGACCTTGGGAGGCTGAGGCAGGAAGATTGATGTGAATTCGAGGCCACCCTGTGCTACCAAGTGAGCTCTAGGCCAGCCTGAAACTCATAGTGAAACCCTGTCTCAAAAAGACAAAAAACAAATTAGATTTTGCAAGATCGCATGTATTATAAAACTGAACAATTTCTAAAAATCTAAGCTTTCAGAGTGGTACTCTCTATAACTGAACTTTAATGAACTTTTCTTCCTTTCGAGTAGCCTCAGAACAGCTCATCGTGAGTCACTTAGGTAATTATTACTTGATGATTTTGCCATAAAATGGCACAGATCAAATCTGTCTGTCACTCTGTACATTGCAAAGAAAAAACAATTTGTGTGTGTCCAGTATCACCTGAGGAGTGTGGAGAAAAATTTTTGTTGGAATTCTTTTTAAAACCAACAGAATGGCACTCTGTTAAGAAATATTATAGGGAAACTGTTTAAATAGTATAATGAATTTTACTTCTCAGATCCAGAGGTGTGCATTACCTGAATTTGGGGTAACAGTGTCCATTTGGAAAAGAAGTAACATGCAAAAGGAGTCAATGTTTTAGAGCCTCCTGTAACCTGCTGTGTTATGGCTGGAATATAGTTAAAGGCAGTCCTTAAATGGCCACTTGTCAGTTAGTTGCTTAAAATTAGTATTTACCCAGAGAGATGAAAGAAGGAAACCAGCACTTATTAAAGAGAGAGTTTCCTGTTATAGTGTTATAGTGTGTTTTCAGTGTAATGATGCATAGACCCAAGAACTTAGTATACAGAGAATAAATATTTGTTGAATGAATAAATAACCAATTAGCCAATGGCAAATTGTTCTCTTTGGTTGCAGGGACAAGGGGAGTCTTTCAGGCACATTCACCTATTGTTTCTTAGGGTTGAGGTCATGTTAATAGAGGAAGAACCGAGTGCCCTACTACTGGAAGCATCTCTGCCTCAACACTAGCACTAGAAAAGTACCTGTGAATTTTCCTAGGCACCTTGGAGAAGTAACTACCATCCATTTGAGAAGGTCAGGTTAGAGCTCTGCAACTAGGTAATCCTTCTGGGCTACTCAACCTCCTGTCCTGGACCACTGACATAGGAGGCAGCAACTTCACAGTGGAAGAGACCCTCCAGCTGCAAATCTCTCTCTCCCAGACTTTCACTAATCAAGTGAAAGTTTGAATTCAGACTTGCACTTTAGAACACCTGGATAGGCTTTGAAATATATGTAGCGGTAACTATTTTATAGCCATTATTATTATTGTTGTTGTTATTATTACAGCTACTGTGATCAGAATGTCCTAACCAGCCAGGTAGTCTTTACATCACAGGAGTGGAACTCTTTTGGATTTTGGTCATCTTCTTCAGAAGCCCCAAAGACACAAGTTAATCCTGTTACACAATGTAGTTCACCCAATCCACCATAGGCCCCAGAGGTTTGTGTTGGATTCCATGCCTAAGTAATCTGTGGTGATCCAGAGTGGGAGAGAACAAAAGGTAGCTGAGGGGGTTTCCTGTGCATTTATTTATTTATTTATTTATTTATTTTTTAAATTTTATTTTAAAGACAAAAGAATGGAGACATATGAACCAGAAAAGCCATAAACAATACAGAAAATACAAAGTTATACAGAATATAGTAGGGAATTAGAACTGGATGTTGTATTACATAGTTATCTTCACATTAGTTAACACAAAAACATTAAAGGAAATACCAAATTA
>PVLD010023433.1:0-27394 GCA_004027595.1 Dinomys branickii | reverse complement strand
CCTCCCCCCTCCCCTCCTCTCCCCCTCCCCTTCTTCCTTCCTTCCTTCCTCCCCTCCCTGTCTCTCTGTCTCTGCCTCCCTCTCCATCTCCTTCTCTTTTTCTTTCTCTGTCTCTCTCTCGCAATTCTCCTGTTTCAGCTGGGATTATGGTTGTATGCCACTACTCTCAGCTCTCAATATTCTTAACAGTTATATATATATATTCAAATTTTCTATTTCAAGTTGATTTTGTAGTTTCAACCCTAAACCTAGGCTTTGCTGTCATCTATATTACTTAGCATTCCTTCTGTGTATTCATGTATAAATTATTATACTTTATATCACACTGCTATATACATTTAAAATATTGGTTTAGACTCACACGTTTGTTATCTTTACAATTTATAGTTTTTATTGTTTAATCAATATAAAAGTCAATGGTTTTATTTCATAGTCATGAGATTCTGTATTTTATATTGCACTGTTATGTATATTACTTAATCAGGTAAATATTGTTCAGGAAAGTAATAAATATAACACACCAACACCGTGGACTTGCCTCGTTGTAAGCTTTATTGTATCCTTTTCCCCTTCAGGAGACGGAGAGCGGGCCCCACAGAGCAGCTGGGGTGCACACGCCGACGACATGGTTGCCTCAGGGGTTCTGCAGAGTGCCCAGCATGCACAGCGGCCGAAGATAGGTGAGGTGGCTTCAGGGGCGCAGTGACGTGCTGCTGGGTCACGAGTTTCACAAGTTCGTTTCTATACACTAAGAGACACCTGAAAGTTAGCTTATTTTAGCTAAATGCTTGTTTTTTTCTATATGCAAAAAACCAAGACACCAATATATTTATCTATTATGCCTCTCAAAAACATGTATTGTACTCTTAGTTATTTTTATGTTGATGTGTTAAAATGCAGTATTCTTTACATGTAGGTTAGGCTATGGTGTGTTTTCAACAATCCTCATAGAATACACCTCATAAAATACACCTCAGTCTCATTATGTAGGCCAGCGTAATGTTTTGCACCAGATTTCGTGGTCTGTCACTTGTTCCGTGTCACGGTTGGGTGTAGCTATGTACACAGTGACTGGTGGAGCGTAAGCTCGCTGCCTGGGGCTGTGAGGAGGCAGCTGGTCTCCAACTTCAGTGCTCTGCGTGTGAGCCCTAGGCCCGATTTCAGCTCATGACTGCACTCTGCAACCAAGTAACTGCATGATTTTCCATAAGATAACTCTTTAGGGGTGTTGAATACCCACTGTAATATTTTCCTGATGTGCATATCACTCGTATTTTTAACTCATTACTCTTACTCCATTATACCTGCTTAAGTCATTTGTTTTGTGTTGCATTTTGTATATAAGATGCAGTTGGTAGCTTAAGGCAGTTAAGCACCTGTGTTGAGTATGTTGGCAGCGGGGTAGGCCCTGGTGTACAGGCTGAGGCGATTTCACTTCCCTGGGCACTCAGCTCACTAGAAATACCCAAAACAAGTGCGTTATTCACCTTGGTTTAAAACCTCTCCTCAAGCCATTAATTCATTTACAAATGATCTGTTCGTTTTGTAAGATTTATGCTTCCTTTCCCCTAAACACCATGATTAAATTTTCTCGCCCAGCTGAGATCCTTCCTATATGTACTTATGTGGAGAATCTGTCAGATATTTTTTCAGTAAAAAACCACCCATTTATATAAATGCTTTTGGTGCTATAATTATATATCTGTTCTCACATCAGATTCTAAAGCAGTTTCAGAAATTCTGTTTGCTTCTTTTGGAGGTAGTTAGAAAGAACTGTTCTAAGTCATTGTATGTTGATGAAAATAAACTCATGCTATGAGAAATTTGTTATAAGATAAATCTCTAAATAAGTAGCCAATTGCTTTAAGTATCAGTTTGAACAGATAAGTCAAAGTCAGCAATTCACATGTGTTGGAGCACTGCCTGACACAGGTGATACCGTGTTTCTGTGGCCCCAGAGCTCAGGGTAGAGGTTTTCAGAGACCACTGTGAGCGTGATCAGCTATTGCAATGCAGATTTCTGGATTGAACTCAGAGATACCATTCCTACAGGCTTGAGTAAGGCCTGAGAATTTGCATTTTTCAATAATTCTCTGCATCTTGCTATAGATAGTTAAAAATTCATAGAAAATTGCTATATGGATCAGCAAGTATATAAATTACCATATAAACTATGATAAGCTTTATTAAGTGGAGCATAAATAATAGACTTTTGGAAATTGATAAGTAACTAACGATAGTGCATCCTACCAGGTATAATACAAGGAGACACGCAGCACTGTAGGAAGAGAGGTGATGAAATGATGACTCTGCCACTGAAAGGCGTCGCTGTGCGAGGTGTTAGAGACTGTGTGATATTCCAGTTGTCTTTAAAAAGTAACAATGACTAGTAGGAGAGCTGGGAAATGGCTTTGTGGACAGAGATAGGGCCTGAAATAAGTGCTCTCGGCTATACCAAAATCTTATATTCTGAGTTGATGCCATTGTATAAGAGGGTTCTAATTCTGTAAGATTTTAACATTTGCCACTCTAAAAATGCGAAGTCCCTCAAGTCTCTCTTCCCCCGGGAGAGACACACCTGACTCCCACGCTGTCTTCCTGTTCCTGGAAATGGCAGCATCACCCGATGAGGCCAAACTCCTGGGCATCAGTTTGACTCACACTTGGACAACCTGCTCATTAGAGATCCCGGTGCTTTTGCTCCAAAAAGCAGCCCAAATCTAAGAGCCACTTTCATGTTTATGACTCAAAAGGAGCAAAAACCAGTGTCCGTCCTCTCTCACTGGTCTTCCCATTTCAACTTTTCCTCTCCAAACCACGTTGCTGTGACTATTTTCCACCAAGTGTTACTGTTCCTGTGAGTAAATTATTTATATTTATTTAAGGTCTAATATTATTTATATTTATAGCTCATAGGGAGTGAATTCTGCTTCTCATAAATTTAAACCATGAATCGTGTCATGTCATTTTCCACATAAAGTCCTCTTGTAATTTCCCACAGAAGGTAGAGCAATGTACAGATACGTATTCTTTCCCACGCATCACAGCAATAGCTGAGTTGGTCACTCATCCTGTGTAACCGTTGCTTCTTCCAGAGTGCAGTGTGCTGCCCCCTATCTGCTTCTAGGTAGGCTGTGCTCTTACATTCTTAGCCTTAGTGGGATTTAGGGTGCTCTGCAACCTCCAGGTTTATCCTCACACCCTTTTTTATATGGCTGGATCTTCCCACTCCAGACTCATCTTTAGAGAGTCTTCAGACCACCCGAGGTAATAATATATTCTTGAGACACTTTCTCAGTGTCTGAGAGTATCTTGTTAATTCTGTGCTGTTAGAAAGAAAGCACCTGTCTTGTTCACTGGTGTATCGTTACTGGCAGAACAGGGACTGCCACATGAGAAATTCCCAGCAAGTATTTCCGAATGAGTGAAGCAGGATAGAGGGACTGTGTCAGCATGGAGAGCAACAACAGGGCAGGGGGAATATGTCACTTACTTCTGAGTATCCTGATCATGACACTGCGTTTGGGAGTTTCAGGAGACAATAAATTATTTTTATAACTGAATTGGATTGAATATTAAATCACAAGTTTTCCAAATTGGACAGAGTTGAAGGGATTACAGTGTCCAACTACTTAATCTTAGTCATGAGATACCAGTTAACATATCAGGCCATAAGTTGATTTCTAATTGAGAAATTTCTAGTTGAGAAATTTCTAACTGAAATGAGGCAATAATGTACCTAGTTGTCTACTTAGTGTTTTTATTATCTCTCAGCCATAGCACTGTGTAAAATTTTGTTCCATGTTTCTAGAACACTAATAAAATATATTTACCTCAGCATTTTGGACGATGGAACAAGAATATCAGTAGGCAACAATGCCATGGAACTTCTTCAGGATCAAAATCTTTGCTCCTTTTGTGAGAATGTTATTTGTTACTGAAATACTACCTCAAAAGGATGTTAGTGTAATTATATTTCTTCAACTTTTATAAGCATTTTAGAGCCCTTATTTCACTGTATTTTATCTTCCCAGTGTTTGCGTGGTTTAATTACCAATCACAGGGCATGTATTCTTAGCAAACACTAAGAAAAAAATTTTTTGTTATATTTGAGTATAACTAACATGTATTTAAATCATTTTAAAGTTTATATTACTGATGATGGGGCAAGTTATTCCAAAGGTAATTTCCTATATTCATAATCTACAGACCAGATTGTTCTTATTATGGAATGATCACCTCATCAGTGTCATGTTTCATCAGTGCTACTTTTAATGTTGTGTCAGATCTTCACTTTAGCAATAATATTAATAAGCTTGCAGATTACTATAGAGAATGATACACTCGCCTAATCAACAGGAAATAAATAATACCAGGGGCTACATCGGGGCTTCCTTTATCTCTTTTTATGTTTTGGTTACATTACATTGTACTTGAGTGTGTTTGCAGTAAGAAAGATGGTCCTTCTGTTTGCTGTATGCTGAGCATAAGTCTGACCCATCCTCTGTGCCTTTTTTCTCTCAGTTGGGATCAATTAGCTTCAAATATTGTGGCAACCAGATGTTGTTGTGAGAGTTCAGCAAGAGTTGTGCTCTCCAGAGTTTTCTGAAGGGCATCTAGTTATTTTAAATTTCTCTCACTTTATAGTTTCCTGCAGCGGAGAAGTCCAGTTTTTGCTAATAATATCTCTTTTTGTTTGCCTTGTGTTTAGAAGTGCTCTAAATCCTGTTAAATTCTACCCTGGGTGAGATATGTCATAATACAGCATTATGGTTTGTGGTCCATGTCCCCTCCAAAGCTTCATGCGATCATACAGGGGACTTTTCAGAGATGGCTGGGTCTAGAGTGTGTGATGCTGGGATTAAGGATGTGATTGTTCATGATGCCGTGCTAGGATTAGGACTGCTCCACCCGGGGTGTGAGTGCTGCCTGCCCTAAGAATGGGCAAGCTGGGTAAAATATACAGGACAGGAGGAGAGTTGCTGTCACTGCTCGCAGTGATTACTTCCCTGCCTGGCCACTTTCCTGCCTCTGTCCATCATTAACTGTTTTCCACTGTCATGCTGCTCTGCAGGCCACCCTGCCCTGGCACCAGCGGACTATAAACTGAAATCTCTACCAATTCTGAGCCAAAATCAGCCTCTCCTTTAACTTCGGGGCTGGGTATTTCGACTCAGCAGTGAGGAAGAGTAACTGAGACCCGAAAACAAGAGCGCAGTGCCCCTGCAGACCCGGCCCCTGCGAGTTGTCCCCACTGTCCAGTGTTGCTGCTTCTCCTCCACAGCTTCGTTCGGGAGGGTGGGCGGGCCCGCTCTCCTTGATGGATTCAGATGAAATATTGATTCTTTGTTATAGATAAAAGAGGAAACCCCTTCTAAATACTAGTTATCAAACTAATTCTTAAGTATGCCTATACAGTATTACACGTATATTATAGTATGTGTAATACAATATAGGCATACTTTTCTCTGTTATTTTTCTGTGGAATTATTTCAAAGCTTAAATGAACACAAAAGGGTCAGAATCTAATTTTATTTATAAAATTTTTCATCATAACAAAATATTTTAAAATTTCATTTCTGCAAAATTTCTTAAAATTCGTGCCTCTTGCGATTTACCTTAGCTTTGCTTGCTTAAAAATTGCATATTGCTTCATGGGGTATTCATTACACTCGAAGAAGACCTTTTTTAAAAAGAAAAGCACAAATTCAATAGTCAATGACTGCTTCATATAGGACAACAGCATGTAGCCACTGCTTTGAAATTTACACTTTCCTCTGAGTCAATAGAATGGGCATAGTGTTGCAGATGGGCATATCATATTTAATAAAATCATATTGTTATAATAATGACAACTGCACCTCTTTAAAGAATCCAATACTCTATACAAAACCAGTTTGTGTTAAAAACGCAAAGTTTGACATTATATATATTTTAATTTAAATGTTTTATATTAATTATGTTTTAGTGTATTCAAAAATATAACTAGCCCTGAAATTTTACATTTGTTCCTTCAAATTTCCATTGGTCTTTAATAAATAATCTTTTATGAGAAATACAAAATTATAAATTAGTTTTGTGTGGGATTTGAAAGAATTATTTTTCTTATTGTGAGAAACCTTACATGTTGGAGAGACCCATGTACCTGAGCTTTGAATCAGGTAGAGATAAAGCAGCATCTAAGGTTCTGCCATGTGGCAACCTGTAGCAACACTGTGAGGACAGAATGGCCCGACCTGGAGCGGAGCTCCTGGGACTTTTACACTAATGTACTGTGCTCAGCAATAGAAAATAAAGTCATGCTTCAGAAAATTATAAAGTGATCTCAATCTGCTTAGAGCTTGCAATTTTCTAAAACTACACACAGATTTTTCCTAGTAGCCTAATTCATCTTCCTATTTCTAACTTATAAAAATAAATTGCGTATCACCAAGTACATTGGTTCACTAGGGAGTGGCACTGTGTTTATCCTACGGCTTTTTTTCTCTTGCAAGGCACAGTGCAGCATTCTTCGGGAACTCAGCAAACGTCCTGGCATCTGGCCTTGGGACAGACTGTGAGAGGGATATTATGCTCAGCTGGAGTTAACTTGTTTTACAAATTTTTGATTTAGTGAATGTTAAAATTAATTTGCCTTTTCTGAATGCAAAAGACAGGGGAAAATTAGAAATATTCTTTACCTGATTGGGAAAGGGATTTGAGATAAACACATTATGTTTAGCTAGAAAGATGACAAACTGATTTTCCGTAACCGTTTTTGCATTCACAACTCTGTGTTCAGGAGTTTGAGATTTTGCATTGTTAAATGACCACTTGTGTTTTTAATATAATTTATCTGAATTTTTTTCTTTTTGTTTTAGGCCAGAAATCCCAGAGACCTTCAACAGCCAACTTACCCCCCAGCAATGCTAGAGAGAGCTCCAGCTGCCTTTCGTCCTGTCACCCTCAGCCGAGTAGCACAGCCTCTCGGTCATGATCGAGACCTGCTTCTGAAACTTCAGAAGGCGAATATATGGACAGAACTGGCCAAAATGTGCCTTTGTTCGATAACGCTGGTGATCAACAGTCCTTAGACAGTTTGAAGAAAGAATTAAACATGCTTGGAAATCTTGCAGGTAACGCTCTTTAATTCACTGTGGGTAGCGTTAACTCTCCCCTCGCCCTTACTCTTTATAATCTTTCTTTAGAAAATCAGCGCTCCAGCAAAAGAAGGCCTGAGCTGTCATGGCTCACACGATGCACATCAGAGCCGTGGCACACAGAGCTTCAAGCGAGCAGAAAAGCAATAAACACAAAAATACTCCTACCCCCCACCAACAAAACCTTTTTATCCTTTCTACAAAGCCAGTGAAAGGTTAATCTTAGTAGCTTTCTGAAAGTTAATGCTCATCATCCTCCTTGGAAATTTAGCTGGCAGATCTCCTGCAGCAATGCTTCTCAGTTTTAGGACATGCACAGATTCCCGCGAGCTTATTAAATGCAGATTCTGACTCAGTGTGTCTGGGCTGGGGGCTGAGATCGTGCACATCTAACCAGCACCAAGTGTACCCGTGGGCTTAGTTAGTGCAGTCTGAGGAGAAACCGTACTTGCACATTCTACCTCTAACTTCAGTGGGCGTATTTGTCAAGCAGTGACCAACACGTAAAGGTCTGGTCCAGGGACACAGTCCTCTTCTTTCCAGATGAAGCCGTTCACTTCATTCGGAAAGAAACCAAGGCTGTAATAGTCACTGCTTCTATGTATTGTAAACTTGATCTTATTTTTGCCTTTAGTTGTCTCCTCAATGTTTTCAGATTTAAAAAAAAAAATTTCATCTTCATTTTGAAAATTTTAAGCAATAAAAAATACAAAAAAGCACAGCCCATGTTACCATTACTCCTAAAATAAACTTTTTAAACTTTATAGTGAGCTTCATTTTGAACATTGTTTGTACCATAAGCAGGACAATAGAGACCATTTGGAAGGACGAGTAGACAGACAAAAAAGGCAACTTTATAAGCCAGGTTTATACTCCTTTACGTGGTCCTCCTAAACTTGTGCAGATAGACACCCTGAGCTCGACAGAAGCTGAAATGACACTAAAGGAATTGTGCATTTTAGATGATCTTTCACTGTAAAATATTACTTAGTTGAACTCTATGAAATCATGCTTTTGTAGACCAAAACAATTTATTTTTTCACTGATTTATACAGCTAAACCTGATTTTGATAACTGTTTCTTTAAATATCAAGGAAAAGCGTGAAAATAAATGGTAGGCAACTGAGGCCATTTGTAACTCTATATTTTAGTTTTCCATAGTAAATGAGAAAATATGAGAAATCATTTGTTCATATTTTAAACTATTTGCCGATCCAGATAGTATTGAAGATACCCTGTGATAGTTGAAGTTTATCATTTTGTCAAGGTTTCTTTCATTTCCTGTGTTTATGTGTGTGTGTGTGTGTGTGTGTGAACATTCATACGTCATTCATGTTCAGTATTGGCATTTTCCCCATGACTGACCTACTGACCTTTTATTCTGATTTCACTGTAGAAACTTTCATTATGTAATTCTTGATAATGTCTGTCTTTTATCTCTATGGTTGATTGACACATTAGCTGGATTTATTTAATTTGGTCCCCCTTTCCTTTCCTTTTCGTTCAAAACCCATTTCTCTTCAAGGAAAAACACCTGAATATGATGCTAGCTACTCCTTCGGACTTGTCCCGTTTAAGTTTTGCCTGGTTGAATATAATTGTCAAATAGTTTTCTGTGCAGGCAGTGCCATGTAGGTCTATTGCCTGGCTCTTCCGTGTTTGAAAGTGCCTGCTACCTTTCCACTTGGATTGCAAGTGGGCTAAAAGCAACAGCTCTGGGTAACCCTAAACCTGTGCATGCTGATTTGTCACATTTAACTCTGAATTTTGTTGTACAATAATCTGAAGCCATGGTAATTTTTCAACACACGCTTTCTTACATATGACAGGTTTCTTTTGTATCTGAATGTTTGAAAAAATTTTCTTAATCCTTGAAATACAGAATAAAGATTGGATTTCAGTGTCAATAATTAAGCATTTTTTTAAAAAAGTAGTAGATTTCTCTTTGTACATACAGAATAAATTCCTCTTTGTTTTCAGGAAAATTGTGCTTGCTTTGGCAGCACATAAACTGAAATATTTCAGGGAAAATATTTTGCTCTTATATATTTGAATTGTTTGTTCCATTAGGCTTTCTCCCATGAAGAAATCCATTTTTTCAGGTTATACCCTCTTGAAACAATATGTTATGTTTTTCTTGGTGGTTTTAACCAGTTTTTACTTACTTTTGTGTTTGTTATCATTAATTATCTTGAGTGTTATATATGCAATGATTTTATTTTTTATCTGGTTATATTCTACTCTCTGATTTTTAAAAGTTATTTCTTAAAAGCTATTGCTTTACTTTTTTCTTCGACAGCCTTTGAGTAGTTTTTATTTGAATATCAAACTTTCAGAAAATTTGCACAATTCCAGAATAGCATGAGAAAATCCTTTATACATATATACACTTTGACTCAGAAAATCTTTTCTTCTGAAAAATTTGTAAGGATGTAATAAACACTGGGACTCTACCAATACATATTTCTGTGTGTATATTCCCCAACAAGAACATCTATTAATAACCATAATACAAAATCAGAAAAATTAACATGGATACAATATGATTCTCTATTCCACAGGGCATATTTAATACTTTCAAAATTATTCTGATATTGTTTGCCTTTTTCTCTTTCTGATCTAATCCAAGAACAGATGCCATCTAATAATTTCCCTTCAATGTTTGACATGTTATTTCTTGAGATTAGTTTTGTTCAATAAAAAATGATTTTCATAACTTCCTCTGTAGCCAAAAGACTTTTGAGAAATTTTCTTATTCTGTTGATCTGTGTTTTCTACCAGACGATTCTGTTATTTGATCACCTTTTGAACCCTATGAATTCTTGCATTCTAGCATGTTGGGATAACCAGTTGCTGTGTCATTTCTTTGTGTCTTACTTGTGCATGCTTATTGTGGATGGGTTTAGTTCATATGCCCATCTCTGCCTTTTCTAGTAGTAGTAAGACTACTCCCTGCCAATCCTCTGCTGCGCCCGGAGCTACCATTTGGAGTGGGGTGTTGCATTCTTTCTGTATCTTGGCATCTCAAAGGCAAGAGGAAGACCACAGGACTGGGGGTATCCATTTCTTTGTGAAACATTCAGTCTTGCTTTTCTTTTCCTAAAATTATTAAATATTGAGCCTCATTTGACCTGATTTGGAGTGTGATCTGTCTCTTCAGGGACACTTGCAAATTTGTTATCTTCTTAATTCTGCTAAGAACAATTGTTAGGTGTTTAGAGACTTTAAAAAGACTTCCAATATGTTCCTCTCATTCCCCTTCACTTACTTTTTCCCGAAGTGAGGTGAAACTGGTGAGATGTGTCAGATTTTGGCGACTCTCTTTCTCTATTTCTACTGAAGTGCTTGCGTACGAGCTTGGGAGGTAAGGTAGATGGGGTGGAGCCCAGCCACATCTCACTAAATCTTATCGCTTTGGCTGCTGCCTATAAATGTTTCTTATGTGAATTTGTTCCCTTTTCTTTCTTTGATTACTTTTATGAGCTTATTTTATTTTAATTGTTTTGCTTTTATTGATTACTTCACTAGGGATTGAGGAATAAGAATCCATGATATATCGTTACTTTTGTATGCTTGCCTTAAGCTTAATCACTGAAACCTCAACTGTAAATCTTCTTGCATTAATGCCAGGTGTGAAATGAAGCATGTCAGGTCTGTACCCAGTCTAAAAGGATAATTACACTGTTTTAAATCATAAATAAAAGGCCTTTTATTTTGATAAAACTGATAAATTCCATTATTTACAAGTAAAACGTAGTTTACAAACAACTTTTATTAGCCTTTCCAACTTTTCATTGCATTTTTTATGTTGGGTCTGTTGTGCTTCCCCTTTGACCCCTGTCACTGTCTTCCCATACACTACCAGGAGCATTTGCACTGGGACGCAGCACTTCTCACCTATGAAAGCAGGCACATAACGAGCAACCTGGGCACTGCCAGGTGCTTTCCAGCCACAGAAGGCCACTATGTACACATATTAACACAGAAATTGCCTTCTTTCCTTTGGGAAGATTGATTCCAGATTAGTGTACATTGTTTGAGGAAGTTCACTTGGTACTCCAAGGAAGAAAAGGGTGACATATCAGCTAAACCAACCCACTGATTAGTGCGGAGATAGATGCTCCATGAAGTGGAACTCCATTGTTGAGAGCTGACTGATTCTGCACAATGTCTTTGTGCTCTGTGGGCAGGAAAATCCTACCCTCATTTCACTATACATGATGCAGTCTGGGAAATCTCTCCGTGAGGTTTGGCTTAACATAGCCACAGCCACAGATTGACTCCTTTTTGAATTTTTTTTTAATTTTAAAGATTAAAAACACTAACAAAACAACAATGAAGGCAAAATCAAAACAACAATAAAACAACATTTTGACTCTTACACAGATGCAAATGTGTTTGTCTCTCTATAAGCTTTGTTGCTGCAATCAACAACACTGCTGACATGTTTTCTGTTACTTCTAGGATACAGTCACTGCCTTTTTCTAAGATGTTTAAACCACTGTGCCAAGGAGCTGGTTGGGTAAAAGACAGAAAATATACATTAAGTAAACCATTTCTCTGTTGGCTCTGAGGGCTAGAAGTATCAAAATAAAATTTTAGAAATAGCTGATATCTGGGGGCTGGGGATATAGCTCAGTGGAATAAGCACTTGCCTAGCAAGCGCAGGGTCCTGAGTTCGATTCCCAGTACCGCAAAAAAAAAAAAAGTTGATATAAGAGGGGTGTGTGTGTGTGTGTGTGTGTGCATGCACGTGTGCATACGAGCGTGCATGCATGCATGTGTATGTGTGTGCAGTTTGCTAATGTAACTAGGTGAGGAATCAGAGACAGGAAAGAGCAAACCAGGGAGGGGAGTTGAAAGCCAAACTCCAGGTCAAGGAGTCTCTTCTGTGACTTAATATCAGCACTTAATAGCTTTATGAAGTCAGGCAGATTAGTTTCTTAATCTCTTTTTGTACTGTATCAAATTTTATATATGAAAGATGAGTGTGATAATAGGGTCTACTTAATAAAATTCATGATTAAATGTAATTTGATATGATATAACATTTCTGGTAATTGATCTCTATCCACATGAATTTAACAATGCTTAGGCCATAGTAAGTTTTTCAAAAGAACTTTTGGGTCAGCAGAGAAATCTGTAGGTGCTAATTCCTACATGCTGTCAGAGAGAGTGGTCTTTATAAGCCCAAATTTTAGTTAACTCCAAAATTGGTTTCCATTCTAAGCTATATTTTCTCCGGATAGTTTTGAGTTTTTCTCTTTGATTGCTTTCTATGGCTAGCTGTAGTTCATGTCATTGATTATTCTTTCTACAAATGGCTATGTAAATAACATTTTATTTACTTTCTTAATGGGCTCAACATATCAGAATAATTTATTTACTAAGGTACCTTGTTAGGTTTACATATGGCTAAAAACTGAAGAAGTTGGAAAATATCAGAAATATGCATTATGAAAGATAATTAGTAGTGGTAATAACGCATTTGAAACACTTCTTCGGTAGTTAAAAATGATTCACTTGCTGCAGAGTCATTCTCATTTGAGAGTCTTTCTGGACCTCAAGTTCCTGTAACAATCTTTCGTTTGTACAAGTATGCAGACAGTTAGGTGAGCTGAGTGTTAGAGCAAGGAATGTGCTTTTCCTGAAGCAATCTGCTGCTAACAAATCTAGTGCGCCTGTCTATGAAACAAAATACACAGTGATTTTCTGAGCAACAGAGTCTCTTGAGTCTGAACATTATGCAGTACATGAAACTGTAAAAGCACTAATCTGATAAGAGTTTTAATTACAAATTACATCGATAGCCTTTGTAAAGTCAACCAGACTGTGATGGGCTACAAGGATAATCTTTTTGGTTCAGGATGACTTTGAATTACAGAAAAATTGAGAGCATATACTAGTGAAAATCAGCATGTTAAAACAGAGATAGGAATAGGAAACCATTCAGTGAGTAATAGTAACCACTGGTTCTTTTATATGTAACACTGCTTTTTTTTATATTAGTAGTGACTCCATGAGGCAGCCCAGGCAGATTCGCTTCTTCATTCTTTCATTTCAGACTCAATAATTTAGGCACCGAGCGACGTAGAACTCCTCTTGGTTTTTTCCAGTGCACTTAAGCAAACAGGCAAATCTGCCTCCGCCACCTCAGATTCTCTCCTCAAATAAATGCTGTGACCATTTCACAGGAAAAGCGCATGCGCAGAGTCAAGGCTAAAAGACGAGAGCCCAGAATGAAGGAGACAGACAAGACAAGAAAGTGGAGGAACGGATGATACATGGGGGTGGATAAGGGTCCGAAGGGGGCGGCCTGGGGCTCACAGGGATGTGCGTCCGTGTCCTCACATCCGAAGTGCTGGCGTGGAACTATGCAGTTACGCTAGGTGAGATGTAAGGAGTCTTGTTTCTGGTGGGAAGTTAGCCAATCTGAGTGGCTCCCGTTCATTGAAGTTTTAACTTCTTGTTTGGCCCTTTTTCTCTTTCTTTCCTTTCTTTTATTTAAATGGATATGCTTTCTGTACAAAATGCAGTTCTGTGTGTGTGTTTTAAATCACTTTAGTTTTAGAAATGTGCCCTGAAACTCTATACTCAAATTTTCTCCCTATATTTAATTGCTTATTGTTGTGTTTAAAGATTTCTCAATGATCAGAGAACATAAACCCTTACTCCAGGGATAGGGATGGTTTAATTTTAATTAATTCTTTTATAATTAGCTGATTTCCCAGTTATAGATTACATTTACAATGTAATGTTGATTGAATCTTACTTGGTCTGTATTAGAAAAATGACAATTTTTTTTTATTTTGGGTGAATTTAGATCTAATGTTAGCTTTCAGAATGGTTTTCTTAACAGTCTGATTTTTCTCTTTGTTAGTTTTGACATTACCTAAAGTTAAGTGATGTCATTTTTACTCCTGTTAACTGTACAGAGCACACAGAAGTACAAGTTTGAGAATTAATAATTCTACACAATAGGCTCATTCTATTTGTACTATCTGTGTTTAATGAAAAGTCAAACATATAATGGAATTTGAATCCCTCTCCTGGTGGAATTTCCTACATCTAAGCATTACTGATGGGTCTCAGCAATGCAGTTTTGCTCACGCCAAACCCTGAACAAGCTGTTTTCCTATGGGATCATCCTTTTCTTTGGCCTTAGATGTGTGCGTGAGAGTACATGTCTTCTCTCAGCTTGCGCACAGTAGGAGAGGAAAGAACATCCTGATGCTGGGATTTGCAGTGCTGGTGAGCTAAAGATGGCAGGCGAGCTCCAGTTTTTCCACAGTGATGAGTGATTTTCCACAAGTTACCATTTCTTTTTGGGCTTCCAGTTGTGTAATTTTAAACAAGTGGGAGTGGAAATAATTAAATGGTTCAAAAAGTTTTAAATGTAAAGAATCTTTTAGATTTTTATCTTAAAACTAATTTTGCAGAGAGGCCCCTAATTTAAGCTAGATCAGGTAAAGCTATCCTGATTGCTCTGGAGACGATGAGGGTAGAAATTTTATCCAGAACATTCTGAACTTATCCATGTGTCATGATGTAAAAATCATAGAACTAAAGAATTTGAGGACATTTCCACTGGTGGGCATACTGAGGTCTGTCTTTCAGTAGGAATAATATAATTTTACACAAGAAAGAACTTCATGCTTGCTCAAAAACATCAAGGTACTGGATATGACCCCACACCCTAAATACATTCATCGCAGTGTAGAATATTCACACTTTGATCTGTGCGTCTTCCGATCGGGAAGGTGAGCACTTGGCATGCTCGTAGGAGTAGAGGGAAGAACAGCACGCCGTGATTTTCACAGCCTTGAAAGTCATCACCCTGTACCCCTATGCATAAATTAGATTTTACAGTTTGTCAATGCCAAAAATGGCACTGAAGTCTTTCTAACAGAGTAACATTCCTTTCTATAATTAAATTTATGGTAGTTCTCATAAAAATGTTTCCAAAACTATTTCATTTCTTTAACGGGTGCTATCTGTTCACACCCACACCAAGTCACATGCCAGCTGACGTGCAAGGAGAAGACGTAAGGCTGCCCTCCCCGCAGCTCAGACGCTCCTCTGCCGGAGCGGGACAAGGGGGCCAAGGAGAGAAAGCAGCTTTGCCAAGTCTGACCTTTTCTCTTGAGTGTGTGCTGGTGAAGCTATGTCTTTGAAAGAAAAGAGCAGAAAATAAAGTTTGTAACATGTAGGCAAACTGAGAAACTGAACAATAGTCTAAGATTAAGGGGGTTCATTTGATTTTCTTGGAAATGTTGTGAATTCTCAGGACATTAATACATTTCATAAGTATAATGTATCTTTAAAAACTCAATATGATTAAGGCGTCCTAATACTTGTGCCCTTATTTATTTACTTAGCTCTGCATTTGTTTGCTCATTTATTTTTGGTGCTGGGTTCTTCATTCTAAAACCCAGCTCTACCACGTATGTGTGCCCATGATCACCCATGCCTTAATTTGGAATTTCAGATCAAGTTTACCACACACTCCAGTGTCACACAAAGCTAAAAAGTTGTAGAAGAATTAAAAATCTGCTCTAACTCTCTTTGTACTGCTTCTAGTTTATTCTGGGCAAACTTCTAGCACCGTAGGTTGTGCATTTGTTTCTTGAAATTATGACAACGCATGTAATAAAATATTTCAGATCCTTCAGAAAAAGTTTATGATCCAACTTCAGAAGAACTGCCAGCTCTCAACAACGATTCCCTGAGTAGAAGTCAGATTCTCTCAGGTTTCATCAATGCCTCACATGTGAAGAGACCCTTTGGAATTGAGGAATTAAGGTAAATTTAAGCCTGCAGTCTATGCATAAAGATAGTACACAGTAAAATTTGGACAAGTCCAAATTACTTATTTTAGTATGTAAAGAAAAATTGCCCTTGTGTGCATAACTTCAGTGACCATTCTTTGTAAAACGTTTGGAGTTTTTGCAGACTTATTACCAGGATTTAGTAAATGGCTTATAGAGTTGTTATTTTAATGTGAAGAGATAGCTCTCTGCTGAACGATGTATGTCATAAAAAAGAAAATATACCTGGAATTTAATAATCCTTCTACATTTTTATGTCAAAAAACAATTGTATTACTTGAATTAATTAGTGCAATAAATTTCAGTATTCTGCAATAATAAATTCTTACCCAATGTAAAGTTTTAGAAAAGAACACTGAGTTTTTGCCTTAAAATGGAACCTACATTATTAACAATATTTTAATATGTATTATTTCATTATTTCCTTACATAAATTAATGATAAGGCAGTGATCAGTTTATAAGGAATGTAGGTTATTCTAGTAAGTGCTTCAGAAATGTAACATGTCATGTTTGCCCACCACTGACATACCAGATGTTTGGAGAAGAAAGATGTGTCTCTTTAGAGAGACAAAGACAGCCCTAAAATATAAGCCCTTTGAACTGTAAATTGCTTTGATTCATTTCAGGTCTAATATTGCAGCAAAAGGGAATCAAGAGTGTTATTTTGTCTTTCTGAAGGAGGAAATCATTTGGTCCTGGTTCTTGGACTTGAATTTGTGATACCACATAGATTTTTTTTTAAAGACTGTTTCCTATATGTGTGCTAAAAACCCAAGTTTTCTGTTCCCTTGGGACAGAGAATTGAATGTGAAGTGCTATAATCAAGTTTCAGTGACCCAGGTCCATTACACAGTAGAACCAGACCCCACAGTGCAATCCCCCAAAATGGAAATAAAACTTAAATTTCCTTGGCACTGTATAAATGAATCTGATTGTGTTTTTAAAAAGGATCCACGACATTAGTATTTTTTCCTTAAAAAGTTATTAAAAGCAAAGGCTGGGGATATAGCTCAGTGGAATAAGCGCTTGCCTGGTGAGTGCAAGACCCTGAGTTTGATCCCCAGTACCGCCCCCCAACAAAAGTTATTAAAAGCAAACTACACCTAGATGTTCTCCCACCACATCAGACAAGAAAGATGTAAGGAGAAGGTACTAACAGCATAAAAGGTAACCTGTCACACAAGTCCACTGCTTTCTCCTTCTCTCTTCTTGGGGGAGTGAAAACTGTCACAACTATATGGGCACTAGCGCACCAGCCAGTCTATTCACTGCTGAGTTAGCCTGTTGTAGACTTGAAAAAATAATCCTTATAGAGTTGTATTCATTACAGGGTGAAGTATTTCAAATTTAGTTGCAATCCCAAAAAACTTAGTTGCATACTTGGGATGAAGATCTAGGTAAATTTGCGATATGAGGGATGTGGGCACCTCCCTGTTGCCCCATACTACCTGTGGTCCTAACTGCAGATGTCTATGTTCTGGAGCATCGGCCAGTGCCACCCCCCATAAAATGCAACAGAATAGAGTAACAAATAATTATTGTCATTAATTTTAGTTTTGACATGTCTTGACCGAATATTTTCATAGTTCTAATTTACCGTACACGAAGGAGATGATTTATCTGGCAGTCTGTTCCTTGGGACTCCATTAAACATCCCATGCATGATGAATATCCTTAACCATGACCTCGAGGCTCTGAGAGTTGCAGAAGTGCCTTCTGAACCAGCAGGGAAAGGAGTAACAGAGACCACAAAATCTTCTCTCCTTGCATCCACTGTGGCCTCATTCCTTGGGAGAGGGAGGATGTTGGAAATTCTCATTAAAAGGGAGCTTGGTGCACCAGGCACACTGAAACTTATGGTCCCAGGCTGATCCAGTCCCCTCTCACCTGCCTGCTTCCAATGACTTCAACATATGTAGTATTGATTAGAAGATAAATGAAAGCTGAGACTTGGTTCCGTGTATTGTGTATTGATCTCTTAATGCATTTCTAGCTCTTCTGGAAAAGATACCAGAACGCAGTCTTCACTGTCACTTTCCAAGAGCAGCACAGATGAGGAGTAAGAAGCTCTTCTTGACAAGCAGCTTGTCATTGCACCATCATGGTCAAGGAGGATTTAAAGATCACTTGTTCATCACTTTTCCACTTTGTACTCAGAGTAAAGCAAACAACATAAAGAAGTTACCAATCACCTGGCCACACACTGGGGATTTTGATTATTAATGTCTCTGAAGTCTCAAGGCTTATAAACAAATAAAAATTAATGAAATTATAAGTTCAAGGGCTTTTCTCTCAAATGAAACACTGAATTTAAAATACTTATATTTTCAGAGTATTTTAGCAAAATTTTATAAATTATAAGGAATACTATTTATAACTCTCCATAAAACCTACTGTAGGAAAGAACATGATTATATTTAAAGTAATACTTCACTGTTCAATTATATTTCAAGAAATGTCATTAAGAACAGCATATATCCTATGACCACGTCAGAACAGCTATAATCATGTGTTGAGCCTGTAATTTCAGTGTTTTTTCCATTAGATCTACTAGAATATTTATAGTACTTCTGTAAGCTTCAAAACCTGATTCTAGGAGAAAAAAAGACCAGAAAAAATTGGACACACCTGCTATGCTGTGTTCTAGAAGTGATTGAAAAATACTCCAAACATTTTTTTTTGAGAAGATAGTGTTATGGTTGCCTCTCTCCCTCCCCCCTCTACACACACACACACACACACACACACACACGCACACACACACACGCACGCACACACACACACACACACACACACACGCATCCTGTTGATTCTGTTTCTCAGGAGAACCCTCATAATGACAGTGTGAAGGACTGTTGAGGAAAACTCAAAGGCAATAATCCAGTGGAAGTATTTTGCTGGTGTTGCTAAGGAATAGATCCTGGGTTTTACTCAAGTTTTTGTAAAATGTCATAATTCAAGAGTTTAAGCAAGGGCAGACATGGGAGATAGTTTTCTGGCTGTTTGGCGTTACTTTGTGACATTTTAGGATAATTTTCTTTTTTCTTTTTTTTTTTTTTTTTGCGGTACTGGGGATCGAACTCAGGACCCTGCGCTTGCTAGGCAAGCGCTTATTCCACTGAGCTATATCCCCAGCCCTAGGATAATTTTCTTTAAGGAGTTTGGTGATTTATCAGAAAAAAATATTTCTGAAGGTTCAGTACATTTTCACTCCAACCGCAGCCATGCCTCGGTGTTCACAGTCTTTGTCCTCAGGGTAAGCCTGCGTGGTAACCCCTTACCAAGACCGACGGTTATTCAGTGTGTGTTTATTTTTAATAAACTTCCATGCCATCAATGATTGTCTTGAAATTCTCATAGATCTGATAGGATAGAAAAAGATGAAGAGACTTAGAGCCATTTCTGTGTCTTTCAAGTAAAACTGTCCTTTCTTGAGAGTGAGTACTGTAGTGTATGTGGATAATAAACAACCAAAATATCAGGCACGTTGTCAGAACAAGATGTGCACAAATCTTCTAAAAGAGCGCGACTCCTTGATAAGTTCTGCTTTACTCTTAGCACGTTCTCTCTTCCAGTCCCACAGACATACGCAACAGTGAATCGGTCCTGAATTTTCTTTATTCATGTCAGAACCCCGTACAGCACCTTGTGCTGAGGTTGCCGGCTATCTGCATTTCAGCATTCAGAAAACGGGGATTGCTTGTTTATTTATTAGCATAGGAATGTCATTTTAGCATGTCTTCTCACTGTCAAACTTTCTTAGTTCTCCTTTGTTTTGAGACCTCAGATTCTCTTCTGGTGAAGAAGCAAATGATTCCTTTGGATGTGATGCATAAGACTTGGATCCTTAAAGTTAGGAAGCTCTGTCTTATTAGAGAAGGACTGGACCACTACAAACCCTGTTTGTTCAGACCTAACTTAATTCTTAAATGAACTGGCTCAGAAAGTGATTGTTTATGATCCCACTACATTCTACAGTCTAAAAATTTTGAAATAAATTAATCGTCAGATAATTAATTGTCATCAGTACGTCTCTGTCCCAAGTTTGAGAAAAGGGGTGGGGTGCGCAGACTTCGTCATTGGACTTCTGATCTGGCATTGCAGCCAAGCACAAGGAGGGTCCTCTGTGGCGGAGCAGAGCCAACTCCTGCCATTCTTTGCTATCCCAAGCCACACATTGAAAGAGTTCCTTAACTCCATTGCCATTAGTCTAAGGAGGGTTAGAGCCTTTGCCTGAGGCAGCTTCAATGTGTTCTCTCATTTGGAAACTCCAGCTTTCAATTACTCGTGAAGACTTGCATCTAGTTCTAACCATGGAACTACAGAATCACACATTTTTCAGGAGAATCTCAACCGCATTAGTGTACTGAGGTTACTGCCTATTCCTTTAGCAACTACTGCATGTACAATCATGCAGTATGATATGTATGTCATCCCTGAGTGCTTATATCCAGATTTGCATAATTCTGGGATAGCCATGTGGAGTTTTCTAAGTTTACTGCCTTGGGGCATTTATATGATAGAAACAGACTGACACTGAATTTTATTTTATGGCTTTAATATCCTATTTGATGCTCATCCAAGCTCTTCACATTACTAGTCTCCGGCACACATCATAGCCCATTGGTGTCCTATATGATCACGTAAAGCTATGCTATAGATGTGATGGGCACAGAAAACATTTGAAAAATGAATTTTCAAAATGGCTTGGCTTCCATTTTATGGTACTCAGGTATTTTAAATAATGCAGTGGATCAGAGAAATCTAACCTCTCTGTCTTTATAGCGCAATTTTCAGAAAGATTTAAGCAATGTGTATCTCATAGAGGTTTAGGCACAGGCTTTTGCTCAGCTTGTAGATCTCAAAATGCACCAGAGACTTCTCACATTTCTATCTAAATTAATCTCCCTTATCTGTTTCCTCTATTTTTTCTCATGATACCTTTTTTCCTCCATAAACTAATAACTCATGTATTCATATGCTTCTGAAGATATATTTTGCACAGAGACTATAAATTTCAACTGAGTATTATGAGTGCATTGTTGACCACTATTCACAACCTCAGGAGACAGATGCTCAGCTCACAGGGAGGCCATTCGTGAAACAATGATTGTGCACAGACCAAATGGTAGGTCTTCGCATCTCTAAAGGAAGATGACACAGGCAATGACAGGCATGCAAGGTCTATCACCAGGTTATCAGAGATGCCATTGTTAGTCAATAAGTGCAAAGGTCACTTTTAAACTTAGAGAGGACTCTGACATCCTTCTTATAATTTTTTCTTGAATTTATGCCATCTTCATTTAATACATGGATAAATTAATCATGAATCATTAAATAAATTTTGGGTCAAGTAGACATAGACGATCCACTAAAATCACTCAGATTCCTGGGGGGGGCATACTTCCAAGAAATGGACAGTTAGATTGAAAAATATGTAATGCTAGTATTTATGTAAACTATTAAATACCTAAAATGTACTTTATTAAAATATTTCTAAAAATATTGTTTCATATGCTTATAGTTCTCTTCTATCAAGTCTACGTTTTAAAAATAATAAAATATACCGGCACTTTCTAAACACCCTGTGCATCATACTTGCACAAAGGAAAACATTTTAAATCTACTATTTATACTGCCCCAAACCTGTTTTTATAGGATATTATGCTTCATCATAACTTTTGTTCCTGGTTATTTATTACTAGCCACATTTGCATAAAACAGTGTTGATTTCTTCAGAGTTCATCTGTGCCTAAAGTCATGATTCTTGGTTAGTGACACCCTGACTGTTCGCCGGTAAATGATTATGATGCTGCCAGCAGATGATGACTTTAGCTGGGAATAAGCAGCAGGCAAAGATGAACTCTAAGGAAATGAACTACCTCCTTTTTTAGCGCAAATATCTTCTTTTGTTAAGGAAAAAGAGAGGATATTTTTAATGTTCTCCATGAGGTAACAGGTAGATTTACATTGAAAAACAATTAATTGATTGAAAGGGTTTCTCTTTCAAATGCATATAATACACAATGATAGTTATGGGAACATTGTTCTGAATGGCATTTCTGTGCTTTTACTTTTGCCTGAAGGAAGAGATATGTATATTTCTGTCAGGAAAAAAAAGCATTGTGTAGATACAAATGTTTTTCTAAAGATTTCTGAGAGTGTGGAGGGAATGAACTTCATCCGTATGTTATAATTTATTAGGCTTTGCATAGTTAACATAACTGTGAAAGAAATGTTTTAAAGTACTTTTTATTTCACATTTTCTATATAAGTTGTTATATTTTATAAGATAACATTTGTCGTTTACTTAAATGATGCCAGTGTTACTAAGTAGCTCTGTATGTAAAACATGAGAACTGGATGCACAGTCAATTAGTGAATAGATGTACATTTTATTGTTTTTGAAGTAATCACCACATTTACTTTCTCCTCTGACCTCCTACCCCAGAAACTGAAAAGAACATCTTGCACAAATAGCTACTAAATCAATTAAAGTTTGGTTTACATTTTTAAGAAAAATCAAGTAACAATATAGGAAATGGAATTTTATTTCTTTTACATGGAAATTAAGCCTGGTAATAGGCAGTCAGGAGCTACTAATGCAACCCTACTTCGCTGTGCTGTTTCAGGGCCCAAATCTCTCATCACGTAAAATGGCCGTGGGTTTCCAGCCATCACAGTCAGAAGGGAAGAATGAGAAGAGCAAATCAGGCAGCTTCTCGCTGACGTAACTCCCCTTAAATGGTGGCATTTCCTTTTGGAAGCCTCTGCAAACACTTCGGCTTGAATCTTATTGGGCATAATCTAGCCATATTTGCATACCAGGGGACTGACAATGTGACTGCTCAAGGTTTGGATTATATCTTGAGGAAATATTCAGAGAAGGGGATTTGAAGACAGCTGGCATCTGCTCTGTCGCCCTAATGCTATCTGCATCTGTAAGAGAAATTTTCTCTAGTAACAATGATACATGAGCTGTGCTAAACCACCCTCCTTTCCCCCTTCCAGGAGTTAAGCTGTTACAATGTGTAGCCGCCCAAGGACAGAGTAAACCAGAGGGCCTGAACTGTCAAGATAAGGACAAACCTCATGACTAAGGAATTTGTAAAATATACCTTCCCTGGGCTACTTCTATCCATATTAGGAAACAACCTCTGCCACTAACCCCAGACCTCCACGTAGCTATTTCCCCCAATGAATGTAAAAGCCCCTTTAAAGTAACCAATGCCATCTGCTTCCGTAACCGCGCTTGCAAAAACCCCTCCTCCCTTTGTTCTAAAGCATATAAGCCCTGCTTGGGCCCAACTCGGGGCTCTCTGTTCCTGTGTGTTCAGTGAGCCCCACGCATGCCTGGATAATAAAGACCCCTTGCGAATTGCATGAGTGAGTGTCTGTTGGTGTCTTCCTACACGCGGCGGGCATCTGCACCCCCACACATCGCCGTTCTGAAGCTGTCTCCACGACATGCTGACTCTGCAGTCATTAGAATTTGAAACGTGGTATTAACCAAACTTTCAAGGTCTAAATCGGTCACGTTTAAATGTACTACTACACTTTAAATCACTCAATTTCTCCTATACCTTCGCCTCCATCTTTCTATGCCTTTACAAAGTCATACTGTGCACGGAGGGATTATCATTATTCATATTTAAGTTTCCCCTTAGGACTTCCGGAAACACATTCCGCATCTCTCTGAGGTTCAGACTTTGGACCGATGACCAAATGCAACCTGCTTTGGGGAAACTTCCAGGGCACTGTGTTAAACATGCTGTGGTGCAAAATATGTGTTTCAAACATTAGGGCACTTTGGAACCTATGATACTGAAATTATCATAAGAGTACACAGAGAACAGATATAAAATAATACCCTAAAGGGCTGCTGGATATTGGTATGGTAGAGAGAAAGACCACAGGTGTCCCAGAGAGAAAACTCCGCTGTCACGGTCCTGCAGAACTGTGAAAATAATTTACGTTACACGTAAAAACGAGACTGTGTGCAAACTGAGCTCCAGGGTGATGGGGTTGCTGGATTTCAGGGATAAAGGGCATCAAGGGCAACTTAGTCGCTTAACAAATGTATGTATGCCTACAAGGTTCAAGAAAATGGTTGTAAATTTGAGGAAAGATTGCTAGCCTCTAAATTTGGGATCCACGGCTAGAGTCCCAGGATATTTCTCGACCCCATTCTCATGCCCTATTCTGGGATTCACATTGCTGAGAACGCTTGAGTCGTGCGTCAGTCGTGCGGCTGGATTCCTACTGCTTGGCTGCAGGCGGGACTCCGGGGCTGGGAACAGAGGTGCGCACTTCCTCAGTTCGAGGAGACTCATCCGAGTGTCCCCACCCTAGGCGAGTATCTCCGCTGCTAAATGATTCCTAGTTAGAATTCTCTTGAAGCATGAACATGCACTGAGAGAGAGAGCGAGAGCGGCGGGGGCCTGCGCGGTGAGAATCCCGTGGAAACCCAAGCGGGAGAGGCTGAGGGGGTGGCGCTCAGGGGCTGAGCAGGAGGTGGAGAGCTGTGCGCCGGTCTGCACAGGTCCAGAGCAGCCCAGACCAGCCTAGGCCGCACCGCAGACAAAGCTGGCTTCTGCGGGAATGCGGGACTCCTGGGACCTGAAGGAGCTCTGCGTTGGGGCGGCGCGCCCACCCGCTCCTTTTCCTGTCTTGCAGGCTTCCAGTTTTCCTCTGTCCTGACTGGCTTCTTCCGATCATTCCGACTTTCTTTTCATGCCATAGGATTTAATTCACTTGAGTTCGGTCAGTTCTTTCAGTCTACAGTCTTCCTTTCAGCTCTACCCAGATATCTTTTGTGATCTCCAAGCTGTTTTTTCAATTCTAAATCCAAAAGGTGCGGTTAGATTGGTTCACTTTATGTTTTAACAGCAAGCGACATGGTAGGCTGAGGAGGGCCCATAGCTGGATCTGACCTAAGCAGTGGTTGTCAGACCCCTGAGAGGGGGAGAGGGAAGAGAGGGGAGGGGAGGGGAGGGGAGGGGAGGGGAGGAAGGACAATTGGTTACAAAGCCTGGTCTGCAGGTTTCGGCAGGCCTGGAGACAATGCTTACTGCCATCATAAGACAGTGAAGTGGATCTGGTTGCGCTAGGCTTCTCTGAAGGACTTAGAAAATGTTCTCAGCTTCAGAGGAGGTTTATAGAGCGGAGTGCGGAAGGGAGAGGGGCACTAAAAGTCGGCGATGAGTCAGGCTCACGCTCCGTGGCAACAGCATACAACTGCCCTTCTCTCAACCAGCGTCAAACCAAGAGAGTGCTGCTAGTGTGAGCCTTGGGTTCGCCGCCACACATGGGATTTGTGCTAATTTCGCCTCATTCTCAAAAGCCACTGCTAGATTTCAGTAGTTCAGAGCTTCATTTTAACTTTGTTTGCTAGATCCTCATCACGCACACCTCTTCATTTCCGTGACCAATCCCCCTGACACGCTATAAAAAGAAATTTCACCCCAAAATCCTGAGTATCCTATGGTGCTCCCAGAAGACGTTCTAAAGCTACATTGCAAATGTAGCAGGCGCTTTCCAAGGGCTCATCGCTGTCTGCAGCCCGGTGACTGGTGGGAGCTGACGCCAAACGCACAGATTCCCCTTCGGTGCTTCTGCACATGGCCCCCAGTTTCTTTATGGAAGAGCAACAGAACCCAAGCAAATGCTTGAGATTAAAATCAGAGAGTGATAACAGAGCTTTGCCAAGGATATGTCTTCTCCTACTGCTCTCGGATACACGTCAAGGTGAAAATGAGGAGTCATCTATCTGCAAATACACGTTGCATTGGGGGGTAAATGTTGTATTTTCCAAGCTTGAAATAATTAGCGTCACTCCTCTAAAGATTTTAGGTTTATTATAACATTGTTAAAAACACATTTAGTGAAACACAGTTCATTGCACTGTTATGTAAAAGACAATTTTGACATAAACCTAGGAAATAAGCTATCTCAATTTAATATTTCAAAACTGTACCCTATCTTTTCCTGGATCAAAGTATATTCAATAGGACTTCTTTGAATAAATCAAATTTTATTTCTTGTTCTATTAACAAGAATAACAGTCTACCACGATGCCGGGGGACAATTTTTTGCAATATTGAAATAAAAGTGCCACGATTTTTAAAATTAGATTTAGAGTGCTTTTCCATTTCACTCAATGACACTCATCAACATAAATTCTACCTTAAGAGAGAAAGGTGTTTTGCTATTTTCTTTATGAAATCTCAACAGTACAAAGTTGAAATCTAGGTTAAACATCGTTTCCTAAAAGGACTACTTTCTGGATACCCACACATGTTTGAGACGATTCATTCATACAAGAGGCAGAATTCCTGCATCGTGTTCAATCGAAAAGGTATTTCTTGGAGGACATTATACCTCCCATTGGGAAGGGGGTATTTTGAATTCATTACTTTTTAAAATCTGTTCCCTTTAAAATTATTTTTTCTTCTTTCTTTTTTAATAAAATTTCAAATTTAGCTAGTAAAATTGAACCTTGGCTTTCCTTATTAAAATATTTGAATATGGATTAAGAAATGTGTGCTAAATTTTAATTCTTTAAAATGTGTTAAATGTACTCCCTTAAAAATTTTTAAATTGCTTCTCTTGCTTGAGTCTCATATGTGTTCAATGACTTTTGGTTGAATAAAATATCAAAGGCAAAATCTAGATACATGATCATGTTTATATTCTTAGCATTATTATATATTATGTTCTTAGTGGTTTTTTCGTGTTTTTCTTGTCTTTTTGAGACATGGTCTCACTATGCAGTTCAGGTTGGCCTCAGGCTCACTTTGTAGGCTCCTGCCTCAGCCTCCCTAGTGCTGGGATTACAGGTGTGCAGCCTCTAAGGGAGTGTCAGTAGTTCTGTCGATGCATGGGAGGGAGCTAGTGAGAAGGCATACACCAGCTTGTTGCCACTTTGTCTCTGACTATAGGCTCAGGCAACACTTGACCATCAGATTTTCTAACTACACCTAGTTCTATGGGCCACAACATTTATACCAATATCCATTGTTGTCTGCCTAATGAACACTTTTGATAATTTATTATGTGCTGGGCCCCGAAATATGCTTTGAGGTGTAAGTGAATAAAATGTGAATCCTGCCTCAAGGATTTTGTGATCTGATAGGATACACAATTACTTGAATTAATGAACAAATATTGACCTCATCTGTCCTATTGATTAAGAAAGACTTTAAAGAAGTGATGTCCAACAGCATCTTAAAGTTAAGTAGATTTTGTCTGCTCTGTTGAGATAGTCTGGTGGGGGGTGAAAACTATTCCTGATAACATTTATATGGCGGGAAAACAATGGTCCTTGGGGGTTTCTCATTTGTAAGGTTTTTTTTTTTTTTTTTTTTTTTTTTTTTTTTTTTTTTTTTTTTTTTTTTTTTTTTTTTTTTTTTTTTTTTTTTTTTTT
>PVLD010023432.1:0-27397 GCA_004027595.1 Dinomys branickii | reverse complement strand
CAATTTGTTTTTATTGTTCCTTGTAGTGGGCTCCTTTTCCCCAGGTAGTCAGTATTCTTTGAGTATCTACTATATATTGTCCTTAGTTCTTAGTGATTAATACCTAAAATCTTGTATACCTCTGTGTGTGTGTGGGTATAAATGAGTGTAGATAGTTTTTAAAAAGCAGTCATAAATAAATGGTATAGTATTGTAAAAAAAATGGTACCAGTACATGCAGTGGAAAAAGTAGGACATACTAAGAGGGACTGTGGATAAGATGATACCTGCAGAAAGCTCCAGAGGTAGTGAGAGTAAATATTTGCATAGCTTGTCTATCTTATCACCTGCCCAGACTCTACTGTATAAAATTGCAGTTCCACCAGCATACATGTAACTTCTTATGCCATTTTCGGTGTTGTTTTTGTCTAGAGCATACCATGCCATCTGTTTTATATATGTACACACACACACACACACACACACACACACACACACACATACACACACAATCTCCTCCCACTAGAATATAAACTCCCAAGATTCTTGCTTTTTTAAAGACTCCAAATCTGCTTTTTCCTCAGTATTGGGCATATGGTGACTAACTATAACTTGTGAAATACTTTCATAAGTATTTATGAAATGAGTCAATCTAGGTAAGTTGATAATCCCCAGACTTACTACGTGGTATTTATATTGTACTCTTCAAGATGATTTTGTTCTATTTAGACCAAATTGGTACATCTGTAGTTAGGAAGATAGCCATGAAAAAAAGTAGTATTTGAAAATGATTGAGTGGGAAAAAGAGTAAGAAAAACATACACTGTACTCAGAGAACATCCTGAATTGTCAGTGACCCAACTTCTAAATTGTAATGGCTAAAGGGAGTCTCCCAAAAGTAGCAGCCAGCTCCCTCAGCTGTCACACTTCACTTCCTCAATTCAAATTAGCCTTAAAACTAACGATGGAGAGGGAGGTCAGTAAGCTAGACTGTCCTGTTTAAGGCTTGTTTTTATATAGTAGTTATGTCGGTTTTATATTTTTAAAAAGTTGCAAAAGAACTCTAACAGATATGCTGTGGATAATACCAATTTATGTGGCCTGCAAAATGCAAAATACTTACTCTCCTACCCTCTTCAGAAAAAAAAAAATTGCTAGGTAATTTCTTACTTGTTTCCACAGTAGAAATATACTTCCCAGTGGTGGTCTTCCTAAATAATAGAACTTCAGAATTAGAACATGGAATCATCTCACTTTAAATAATGCATTAAGACCTAAAAGATATATTAATTTATTAGAGTTTTGCAGCTTTTTAGGTATAGATACTGTCTAGCTCATTATTTACTTACTTTGTATTTCGTGTCAGTGAGTGCCTCTTCTGTGGTAAATTATTTTCTCCAAAGCTTACTTTTTCTCACCTGTAATCCTGATACATTGACTCTGCAGGGTTTTGGTAATGATCAGATGAAAGTATGCACATAAACCATGAGTGTATAATTTTTAATGCATGTTGATAAATGCTGGGAAGCTATTAACTTGCCCAGAATGTGATTTGGGTATGGATTTGTGCTTGTATTTATCAGTATTCCTGTTGTTGAGAGAAAATACCCAGGTACCCACAATTTGAGGAGAGATTTATTTTGGCCCAGTTTTCAGAGGATTCAGTCCACTGGTTGGCTCCAAGGAGTGGTGCGGGGGGAAGGGAGGGAGGGAAGGAGAACAGGCAAGACTGAGAGACAGAGAGAGAGAGAGAGAGTGCAGGAACAAGAATATAACCTCCGGGTCATATCCCTGGGGACCCATCCCTTCCACCCAGGATCCACCTCTGAACATAGGAGGTAGGGGACATATTAGATCTGAACCATGACAGTGCTAGTTCAAAAATTTACCTAGTCTGTTTCAGGGAGGCAAGTGTATTAAAGGCTTCATACTCTTCAGAAATCTCCCCTCCCACCTTCTGTTTAGAAAAAATATATTACCAAATATCAAGGGCAGTTATAAATGAAAGAAAGTCCCATAAATGAAAGAAAGTCCCAGAAAGACTAACAACTTTGGTGAAGATAGCAGAAAATCACATATCTGGTGTTTGCGTGTTTATTGAGTAAAGGAGTGACTATTTATATGTGTGTATGATTTTTTTAAAATTGAAAAATGTCAGAGCCACTTCCCTACATAATACTGCATATTCATTAATAAATTTAGATATAGTAACATAATTTTTTTATGTATAGTTCTGTGAGACTTGACAGATGCATAGGATTGTGTAATTACTGTAGTATATACAGCAGTTTCGTAATTCATTTCCAAAATTTTTTCTTGCTATTTTGTGGTCAAGCCTTTCTTCCCACCCCCAACTCTAGCAAACTACTGAGCTATTTTCCCTCAGGTATTCTGTTTTCAAAACTGTCACCCAGATGGAACTATATAAGATCTTCCAAATCTAGTTTCATTTATTTAACATGCACATTGAAATTTCTCCATATTATATTAATAGAGTGTTCATTTTTATTGCTGAGTGATATTCCACTATAAAGATGTACCATAGTTTATTTCTTCTCTTAATGAGGCATACTTGGTTTCAGTTTTTGGTAAGTGCAAATAAGGTTGTTATAAACATTCATATACAGGTTTATGCATGAACATATCTGTTTCATGTGACAAATTTTCCAATTGGATGGCCTTAAAATAGCAGAAATTTCTTCTTATACTGTTCTGGAGGTCAGAGTCTAGGGTCAGTATTACTGGGCTAAAATCAAGATGTTGGTAAGGGCACGTTCTTTCTGCAGGTTTTTCCAGCTGCTTGCTTATGGCTTGGGAGCAACATGATTCCAGTCTCTGCCTCATTGTGTACATTGAGAGGTGTGCATGTATGTATGTGTGTGAAATATCCCTCTGCCTCAAAGGGTACTTGTGATGGCATTTAGGGCCCTTGGTTGAAACATAACTGGGAAGGGCCTTTTTTTTCAAATAAATTAACATTTATAGGTGCCAAGAATTTAGGACCTATTTATGGAGGCTCTTACTCATCCCACTACCATAGGTTTCATTTCACTTAATTAAATATCTACAAAGGGCAATTTCTGAGTTTGTAGGTATTTGTAACACATTTTGATTGACTGATAGAGAGTGGTACTGGTGATTAAATGCTTCTAGGCAGGTATTTCACCACTGAACTCTCAGTTTCCACAGGAGCCCATACTGTTTCCTATTCTCATAGCAGTATGCAAGTTTCTTTCCCTGTGTACCTTCACCAGCACTTAGTATAGGTTAAGCACCCTTAATCTAAAAACCAAAATCTGAATTACTTTGAAATCTCAAACATTTTGTATACCAGCATGACACTACAAGTAGAGAATTTTACATCTGATATTGTTTATAGGTTGCAGTCAAAATTGAGGCACACTAAAAATATTGTATGAAATTACTTTTAGCCTGTGTGTATAAGAAACACAAACGAACTTTGTTAGACTTGGATTCCATCCCCCAGATACTGTATTATATATAGACAGTTTTTCCAAAATCTCCAAAAAACTGAAATTTGGTTAAGGATATTCAACCTGTATTGTTATTTTGAAAAGCCATTCTGATAGGTTGAGGTACTATTTCATTGCAATTTTAGCTTGTATTTCCCTGGTGATTAGTTGTATAGATATTTTTATGTGCTTATTCATATTCATATCTTCTTATTGAGGTATCTGTTCAGAAAGTTTGCCTGTTTTTGTAATTGGGTTACTTGCTCCTTGATTTTTTTTTTTTTTTTTGACACTTATTCTCCTGAAGTTAGCCCTGGGAAGATGTCTGCTTTTGAAATATTTGATATGTTTCACATTTTTGTACTATGAATTTGTTTCTTTTTTCAGTTTCTACAAGGAGGTATATTGGATTCCAGTTCTTCTCTGGCTCTTGATTTACAAAGTAAAGGAAATAAAAATTTAAACTGAAAAGCCATGAATAAAAGAGGTGTTTTGTTAGTGCCTATGACTAACCTGTAAGGAATAGTAGAGGTGGAATTGGCTTCAGAAACAGCTGACTTGGGGATTAGATTATAGTAGTCTTCTCCTCCTTTTATTCTAAGACCTCCAGTGGCTGCTCAAAACTTGGATAGTACTGAACCAGGATTACACTTTTTTTCTTGCACACACTTAACCATGGTAAAGCTTAATTTATGAATTAGGCACACTAGAGAGTAGCAGCAATAATTAATAAATAACAATTTAAAATATAATAAAAATTATTTAAAACTAATGAGTTATTTCTGAAATCTTCCATTTAATGTTTTTGGGATGCAGTTCATCGGCGTAAGAGAATTCCAGGAGATAGAACCTGGAATAAGGTGGTCTGCCGTATTGCCTGGATTTTTTCATCTCATCACTGGTGTCTTCATGAACTGTTTACTTTCTTACCTCATTTGGTTTTCTCCAGATGATTGGGATTGTGTTTATAGGTATCTTAGGACTTCTATTTCTGTAACCCTAGAGAAAAAAAGGATCATCTTAGCAAACTGAGCTCAGATAATCCCTGAGGAATGACAGTTTTGGGCGTAGCCTGGAGTTGGAAGCAGATTCCTAGTATAGTCACTCTGACCTATTTCAACATTTTAACTCCAAAATTAATGTGAACAGAACAAACTCATCTCTCCTCTGATAGTTTTCTCCTTCAGTAAATTCACCTGTGTATCAGAACCAGAGAACAAGGGGGTCTCCTTGATTCCTCCATGATTTCCTGTGAGAAATGCCTTTTTCCCCATGTTTGGCCCATCCCCCTTGCTCAATTGTTTTGTAATGCACATGCCCTTTCTTCTGCATTCAGTGTTTTACTGCTGCAGCCTTTGCAAAGCCAACCTCTTCTTAGCAGTCTGTTAGCTGTTTGTTAGAATGTCACCTCCTCACTGCTTCCTTAAATGTAACTTCTGCAGTCAAATGCTGTACCCCTGAGCTACCCACTAAATGTAGCTTCTGTTCTTCTCCCATCTCTTTTTTAAGGATCCCGTTTATTTGTTTCACAGTATTTCTTGAACAGCTGAGAATCATTTCATCCATACCTTTACTTGTATTAGCCTGATTTTCATTGCTCTGGCCAAATACTTGAGGTAAACAACTTAGAGAAGGAAAGATTTATTTTGACTCATGGTTTCAGAGGTTTTAGTACGTCTGCTGGCTCCAAGGCAGAAACAAAATCGTAGAAGATTGTAGCTCGGGAAAACTGCACACCTCACAGCAGCCAGGAAGCAGAGAGAAAGATCTGGAGAGGAAGGGCCCGCGGATAGTCCCCAGAGTCGTACCTCCATGACCCCACTGCCTTCCATTAGGCCTTCCCTCCTAAGTTTCCATGTAATGCCATCAAATTCTGGTTGGAGCCCTTATGATTAAAAAGGGCGGAAAGCCCCACCTTTGACAAGGAGTTTTGGGAGACAGATTAGATCTAAACTATTATGCCTGTTTTTTGTCTTTTCCTGCTAAACAGTAAAACATATAGCTTTAGGGACATTGTCTTGTTTACTGTTGTATCTCTGTGCCTCATACAACGTGGTGTATATAGTAAGTGAAAATGGTTTTGAATGAATGAATGAATGAATGAGAATACATTTTACCATTGGCCCAACCTGGAGTAAGTGCCCTTCTAGGTAGAGTTTATGGATAGATAGAAGCACAACAGCCTTTGTGTGCTTCAAGTGAAACTGTGTTCAGATGTCGCATGTATTATTTTTGTAGTTTTTAAGAAATAGGTAATAGTGATTAATTCTGGTGTTAATCATTAAACTTAATACTATTTTTGTTTAAATAGAAACAATCTCTAATATGTATCTGTAGGCACAGATGCAAACTAATAATTTAAAATCTTTACTTAAGACAACAACCATTGAGTCCAATTAGTGCAATTTAGCTTTTTAATGGTACCGACAGTGAACCAACTGTTTTAAAATGTTGGTCATGAAAGTAATTTTTATATTCTCTATTATGCTTATTCTCAGAGCTTTGTTTAGGTTTTTGTGTCATTCCTTTCTTTTTCCTTGAGACCTTTTCGTTTATTTGTTGCTTTCTTAACCAGTTGTGAGAAATTTGAGGCAAAAAGGGGTCTGGTGTCAAGAATGGTGGGCACATGGTAAAGCATGGTTTATAAACCTGGCTGAGAATAACTGTTGTGGTAGTCATTACATAATTTTTCATACAGCCCAGGTCACTTATGAGATGGAAGGAAGTATTGGGACAACAGCTATAAATCTGGACTGTTTCAGTGCCCAAAGGTTGGGCAAGTGGTAATCAGAATTGTGGCAGAATAGAGTGCTCTGAGGCTGAGAAATTGGGATTGGAAGTAACTTGCCCAAGTGTGTATAGGAGAAAGCCAGGCAGAACTCTGGGCTTAAAAAAATACTCTGGGCCTTCCTAAATCCTTTTCAATTAAGGTAAAATTCTTACGTCTCTGCCTTATTAAGTAACTCTAACTGCTTTATGGACAAGGTTGAAGTCCTAGAATGTGAGCCTAATTTTTAAGTTTTCTTGTAGGAAACTAGTACTATGTTTTCCTATAATGTTCACTCAGTGAATACATAGATTGAATGACTGCAGGATTTAGCAGATTATTTGTTAGTTGGTCATTTGTTAGTTAGATCACTTGTTAGTTGTTTATGAGTGTTCTCACACCACTGTTGAATGATTTCCCAGGGTAAGTTCATGTGCTCTTGACAGTGTATCCGCTGGATAATGCTAGTACACATCTGAGAGCAGGTTGGAAAGATAAGAGTTTTAAGAGTTCTAGTTGTGTAAAGCAAGCTTTAATTCTTAAATTAGGAAGACAAAATTTTATAGATAGGTACATCCCTTGTCCTTGATTTTTAGCTTTCATTTTGGGAATTGCTAAGAGGAACATAGTTGAGGTTAATCGCTATGGCAGTATGTAGAAAAGCTGATTCTGTGATAAGCTTATCAGTCCAGACTTTGATTTTTTTGTGAGGTGGGCTATGAACTCACTGTGTGTCCCAGGCTGACCTTGAATTCACAGCAGTGCCTCAGCCTCATGAGTGCTAGGATCACAGGTATAATAATAACTATGCCCAACTAGATTTGGTTTTACTGTTAAGTACACTGTGCTTTTTCTGTAATGAGATACTGATACTTGGATTTTGAATTAACCAGTTGGAGTTATGAAGTTAATTCAAATCCTGTTTTTGACAAAGGATGTTAATGTTGAATGTTTAATGGGAAGCGAAAAAATTAAGTTTTATGAAAAATATAAGAGGTGTACATATGTTAGTTATCTAGTGTCACAAGTCACCTTTCCCATGAAGACACTTGTTAGGGTTTTTCATTTTTTTGATTTTTTTTCCCTCTGACTCTGCCTACACCTAACACAGTTTTGTATGTGGTTGTTAGTGAGAATCTAGTTACTGTGAAGTTTCCTGTAACAGATGACAGTGCAACTGTAAACACTCAAGAAAGACTTCCAGAACTGCTTCAGAAAGTGGCAAGAATGATGAGATAAGTGAACTGCAGCAAGGAGGAATATTTTGAGGATTAATGGCAGTATGTCTTCAACTGTAATACATTTTTAAAAATGATTATAACATTCACTATTATAGACATTGCTGTCTATGCAGTATTTTTTATATTGCTTTTTTAAAGATTAAAATAATAGTTTTAAGGTATCTTGTAGCTGTAGCTTCTAGACCTGTGCCAATAAGTTGCCACTAGCCATATGTAGCTATTTAAGTAAGTAGAAGCTTAAATTAATGGTAACCACTAGCCGCATTTCAGGTACCCACAAACTTGCGTGTGCTAGTGGTTACTGTATTGGGCAGCAGCATATACAGAACATTTTCATTATTCCAGCAAGTATATTAGACAGCACTGTCTGAAGAACAGTATTAAAGAAAATATTATGTGAGGACAGTGCTTTGTTTTCACTTAATTAACTTCAGGATTTTCAAAGTTGAAAATTTTGGAGTATCCTAAGGAGTGGAGCTTTGTGATTTGCTCTTTATGGGTCAAGTCTGTATGCTCACACACTGCCCAGTCTGTCCTTAGTCTCTCTGGGCTGAGGGGGATTTTGGGTTAAGTAGTACAGAATTTGCAATTGCCTATTTTATGTAGTTAAAGCCTTAATGCTTCATGTCTTGTTCTTTTTTTTATTTTTTGCGGTACTGGGGATCGAACTCAGGACCCTGCGCTTGCTAGGCAAGCGCTTATTCCACTGAGCTATATCCCCAGCCCCAACATGTCTTGTTCTTTATCAGTTCAGTTAGTATAATAAGATACTGCATGGAATTTGAATTAATTGATTGGGATAATGAATTTAACAGTTTGAATCCCAGTGAATTTGTTAGTCCCAGGAGAAATTTTTGCACTATTTTGAAGCCATCTCAACTTCAGCTTGCCTCTAGATTCTAAGCTCTTCTTAAAAGAGTTTAATACCTCATAATAGAGTTTAGTCCACATACTTGTCAAGTAAGGATCCAGACCAGCCACTATCATTATTTGCTAATTTATTAATGATACTTCTTATGACTACTTTTGTTATGAGCTCCTTGAACGTAGGAAACCCTGTTTTGTATTTAAAATCTTTATAATTTTATGAACTAAAAGAGATTTTTGAAGATAATCATATCAAATATTTGCATTTTATGAATGAAAAACTCTGACAGGTTAAGTTATATTCTCGTAGTTGGAGAATTAGTACTAGAGAGTTGGCTGTCTTTTGCAAGTTGATAGTTCAATTAATTTAAAAGAAGTCGTAAATACTACTCTGTGATGAGTCTATTTTGATACACGTTTAAACTATGCTAGACATAAAGTTATCTATATTTCCTGATTTCAGTATATAATATTTTCTGTTGGTTATTTATGACATATTCCTAGGAACAGATTATTTTTGGAGTTAACAGTATTATAATCTTGAAAATTTAGGTTTTATTTATTTGTTTTGTTTTTGTGAGATAGGGTCTCAGTCTGTAGTTTAGGCTGACCTTGAGCTCACTGGGTAGTTCTTCTGCCAAGATTCACCCTTCTAAATGCTGGGATTATAGGTTTGCACCACCATGCCTGGCTCAACACTTTCAGATTTAGAGTAAAATAAACGGACTGGTTTCTCGGGTTAGTTAAATACTGCAGGTTTGTATTTTTCATGTATTGTATTTGGAAGTAATACTTTGGTGTTATCGGTTATAATGTTCATTTATAGAAACCAGTAAATCTTTTTATAAGCTATGAATTCTGATCTCTAGTTTTATATTACAGTTACAATTTTGGTTTTAGTATGACTATTGTGTAGGCACACATAGTTACAGATGCACACAAGGAGTGCTAGTGCAGTAGATTTTCCTAGATAGAGACAAGATTGCATTTCCAGGGTACCAAAACTGTTTCTCAGGATTCACTTTTGTTTCCCATAGGCATTAGCAAAGTAGTACTGGCTATACATTAGGTATCTCTAAAGTGATACATTGCTTTGTGTCTGTGGTTGCACATGATCTGGTCCCTTCCTCCCTCCCTCCCCCCCAACCCCCCCCATGCAAACTGAAATCATTTTTCAGAAGGGTCTTTGCTTGTGAATCAAGTCTTTTTTTTTTGTACCGGGATTGAACTCAAGACCTTGCACTTGCCAGGCAGGCACTGTGCTGCTGAGCTATATCCCAGGCCCATGAATCAAGTCTTTAATTACAGACTTTTCTTTTTTCCAAAGGCAGGTCCATTTTCCATAGTTGTTCTTTAGATGGAATGTGTGTATATATGTGCTTGTGCATGTGCATGTGAGTACACACATGTGCTTGCAGCATTTCAATCTGTGCAGCACATTGGCTTTCTAGGTATCTTTGTATTGTAACAGTGTGTGTGTAGAGCTGGCAGCCTACAAAATTTTTTTTTTCCCCACTTCCCCACCCTTTTAACCTTACTTCCTCCCTAGATCTAGTGACATTACATAGATAAATGTTCTGGCTAGGAAAACAGCAGAAAGAATTGAATGTCTGCCAAAATTTTGCAGCCTCAAACCAAGCTGGCTGCTTCAGCCATGCTTTCTTGATCTCTTCCTGTGTGTGTGCAGTCTGCACTCGTCAGGGCTTCCCTTGTTCAGCATCACATCACTGTTCTCCACCCTTATCACACTGACCTTTTTGAGAGCTATTGTCTTTAGGTCTCAAATTGGCTAACTGTTTGAAGCTTTATTTGCACTGTTGTGGTTGAAATACATTTAAGTCAAAGAGGAACTTAACTGATACAATATTGACAGCGTGCTTGTGTGTGTCAAAAAGATAAGATATTGGTAACTACATGAAATTATTAGATTGCTTTTTAAAAATTATCTGCCTATTCTTTAGGAAGAAGAATGGCATTTCACAGGACTTTGAAGACAGTTTAGACAAGGGGTGATGCTTCAGTTTACAAGCTTAATTCTTTCCACAATTCAGGTTGCATAATACATATATGGTTGCAGCCAGAATTGTGTAACAAATTCTATGACCGGAATTGTCATAGAATTAAGTTTGTGTTGGGCTGGGGATATAGCTCAGCAGCATATGTGCTTGCCTGGCAAGCCTGAGGTCATGAGTTCTATTCCTGGTACAAAAAAAAATAATAATAAGTTTGTGAACTGAGGTACCACTGTTCTGATTTCTTAATGTGAATATTTGTAGTTGCTTTATTCGTAAGAATCAGAATTTGGAAACAACTCAAAATGACCTTCAACTAGGGAATGGATTAGTAGACTCTGGCTCATCCATGTAATGGAATGTTACTAGCAACAAAATGGAACAAACCCATTTAATCTAATGTATGAATGAATCTCAGATGTATGTACTGAGCTAGGTGAAAGAAGCTAGACTGAAGGCTCGCTACTGTGTGAATCCATTAGAAGAACTGAGTTTTAGCTTTGATTGGCATTGTGAATAGTCATTTCTACAACAGAAGTAATTTATTTACTGTCTGTTGCATTAAAGAAGATAATGAGAGATCTTGAAGTTCAGGGGTTATTTTCAAGACTGCTAATAAGATAGATTACCTAGATTGCAAAATATGTCAGTGATTTCAAAGATAAAAAGTGAGCATTTATTTTCTGAAGTTTTTGCTACTGTTTGAATGTAAATCCAAAGAAAGATTTGTCTATTAATTGAAGCTTTAGATAGTCCTTTAAAAAATAGTGAAGCCTGGAGTGGTGGGTATGCGCCTTTAATCCTAGCACTTAGGAGGCTGAGGCAGGAGGCTAGCCTGGGTTACATAGTGAGGTGAAGGCTAGTTTAAATTACATAGTGAGACCCTGTATTAAACAGCAACAACAAAAATAAAATGAGATCCTACTTTTTTGGGTTTATTAGAAAAGCATAATTTTTTAATAGGTTCATTTGGGCACTTTTAAGTATAGTATTTTCATTTGTTCCTTAACATGTCCTATTTTTACATACATTTGTTCCTTAACATGTCCTATTTTGTAAGACCCAGCAGCATCTTTGTTTCTTCAGCACTTGTCTCAGTACCTTCTTCATCCATAGTAAACAGTATGGATAAAGTGGAGATAACGATGAGCTAGTGTGCGATGAGTTCACTAGCTTGTATTAGTCTACTAGGGCTCCATGACAAGGGCACTCAGTGGCTCAAACAACAGAAAATTTTTTTCCCTTCGTGGTTCTCGATGGTGGAAGTCCAAATCAAGGTGCTGGCAAAGTTGGTTTTTGGTGAGGCCCTTCTCATCTTACAACTTCTCTTGCTATGTCTTATTACCTTCTTCTCTTAGCCTGTACGCTTGTGTTATTTCTTCCTATGTGGATTAGGGCCCACCCTTCTGATCTCATTTAACTTTAATTATCTCCTTAATGGTCCTGTCTCCAAATACTGTCAGACACTTGAGGGGTTAGGACTTTCATATCACCTGCCTTCTGAATAACATGTTACAACACTAGAGTTTGTACCACCAGTCAAGATCCAGTCAGGGAAACAGAGCGCACACTAGGTATTTCAATAGAGAAGATACACTATAGGGAATTGATAAAGCAGATGATAGAGATATGAAATGCAAAATGAAAACACTGAACTATCACAGAAGTAAATAACTTCCTGAAACAGCTACTACCTCTGGGGCCACCGGTACAGAGAAAAAAGTTTGGATTATTAAAAGGTTGGAGAAAGAGCCTGTTATGTTGATACATTGTGTCAACTTGGGGAGTCTATAGAGGTTTGGCTGAGTGACTCAACAGGAAGCCAGGTGCTTACTTTGTATGCATCCTGAGCCTGTGGAAGAGGAGAGCATGGAGATTATGTGAAAGCTAACAGGCCCCCTGGGTGGGGGTAGCCTGTTTACAATGTAGGGGAGATAGAAAGAGGCTGCTTGCCTCCATTTCTTCCCTTCTGCTGGTGATTTTTGCTCTGCTCTGCTGCCATGAATGTTTGCTCTTTGCCATGTGGCACTCTGCCTCAGAACCAGCCAAGTATGGACTGAAACTTCCACAAACTGTAAGCTAAATAAACCTTTTCTTCCTTCATTTTGGGCGTTGGGTATTTTGTCTCGGTAGTGAGAGAAAAGTGACCAAGACAGAGCCATACAAAACTGTTCATTTCTATGAGGAGGGCCCACTGCCTTGTTGGTTTCAAAGGCTTGGACAAGGAGTCCTGCAGAGTAGACTCAGACTTCTCAAAGAGGGTACATTTCCCTGCTATTGGTATTGTCTGAGGGAGCATAATGAGTCTAGAGAGAGCCAGAAGAAACTGAGGAGTGGAAATGACTGCTTCTGCGAGAAAAAGGGCCAGTGCTAGGGCAACACTGGTTAGAAGAAGAGACAGACTAGAAGGAGAAACTGTTCTCTTGCCATCATTACCTCCTAGTCTTCTTCTGTTGTTTCTTATTGGTGGAATCTAATTAAAAACCAGCTAACAGAGGAGAGGAGTGAAAGTATATAGAGTCAGCATCATAAAGCAGAATATAGAAGGGTACGCTTGGAATTGAGAGGCAGAGAGCTTAATAGCTGGCACAGATAGTAGTAGTATGGATGAAGGCTCTTTGAAATTCATTTTGGCAGTATACATCAAGTATCTTAGAAATAGGCACATCTTTTGGAGCAGTAATTACAGTTCAGGAACTATATTGTAAGGCTGCCATCCAAAAAGTGAATAAAGATACTGGTATACATACAAAGTGATTTAGTCATAATATTGCATATAAATATAAAAATCAGAAGCAGTGTAAATTCGTTCCTTTGCAATGTAGTTTGGTATAAGATTGGCTAACATAATGAAATATATAACCACTAGAAAGAGGATATTGACTTGGTATACATAAAAGGTGATTTAGTTATAATATTGCATATAAATATAAAAATCAGAAGCAGTGTAAATTTGCTTCTGTGCAGTATAGTTCGATGTAAGATTGGCTAACACATAATGAAATACGTAACCCCTAGAAAGAGGCTGTTGACTTGAATTTAATGATGATTAATGGGTATGTTAGTGACTTCTCGAGTTTCAGAGACAAAATACCTAACACCCAAAGTTAAGGGAGGAAAGATTTAGCTTACTGTTTGTAGAGGTTTAAGTTCATAGTCAGCTGGCTGCAGGGCGGGTTGGCTTGGCAGAGGGGTATCACAGAAGAGAAACCATTCAAAGTGGGCAGAAGACAGCAAAGCAGTGAAGGAAGGAAGCAGCAGCAGCAGCAGGCTTTTCCATTTTATCACGTCCAGGTTACCTGCCCTTGGGGGGGGTACTCCCACACTCAGGGAGGGCCTTCCCTTTATCCACACCCTTAGAACGGGTGCTAAACCAATCCATGGACTAATTAGTAATCACACCCTTAATTCCAGCATCACACACCTTAGATCCAGCCACCTGTGAAAAGCCCCAGGTGAGGCTTTGGGGTACATTGCATGTAGTCTGGGCTCTTTTTTTTTTTTTTTTCCTTAAATCTATGCATAGAAAAAGCTGAGAACAAGTTGCATGAAAAAGACAATAGAATGTCAAATTGAAGATTGTAGGTGCAAGAGCAGAAGGACCAGGTTTGTATTTAGGCTCTGCCAATTTGTTATCTTCATTACCTTGAGTAAACTAATCTTTTTCCTAGCTGGAAAATGATTACAGTATGTACCCCACAGTGATACAGGAAAATAAATCTCCCAGCCTGAATGATATCAGACGAGTTCATGTTCTCTAAAACAGAAGAATGAATTTTAGGAACAATGGAGGTTAAGAGCAGAATATATTTATTGAAAGAAAGCTTCTGTCCAAGAGGGGGACAGAAGGGGGACCTGAGTGGGTTACCCCCCCACACACACACTGTCTTTTCTAGGGACTTTTTATAGAGGAAAAACCATGAGGTGAGGCAGGTCCAAGGTAGGGGAAATGGACAAAACTATTGTCAGCCAATAAGATTGCAGGTATAATTGTCCAGATAAGACTGAGTGGACTGGGATCAAAGGGGGAAGCGAGTCACATAGCAAGCGGGCATGGATACAGATCAGGGGCTTCTCCTGTGGGGGTCGGGCTAGCGACTCTTCCTGGTTTTTTAGAAGGTGGTTGTTACTTACTTAGAATATCAATCTCTGACATTTACACCTAGGGAAGTGAGTGGGTGCATTTGTATGGCACCCTTTGTCTTAAGGTCTGGCTCACAGGTCTGTTGACTCCTTCAGGTCTGTTGGCTCCTTTGAGGGCCTGGCCCTGTCTGACTGCCTATATAGCACAATAGCCTAATGGTAGTAAATCCTGTAAAGCATTTAGATCACTACTTGTATCAAGTGCTCAGTAAATATTAGCTATTAATGAGAAGAAGAGAATAATTAGGGGAGAATTTTACTTTTTTGTTTCTTTATTATCTAACAATTTTAATATTAATAATTTTAATTGATTTAGCATTTCTATTAAAGCTTAAAAAATGAACCAAATATAGGTGTATTAAGTACAGTATTCTTTGCTACATGTAGAACTAGAATGCCAAAGCGTTTTTTGTGTGTGTGTGTGTAGAAACCATGTCCTGCAGCCTAGATTCGAAGACACCTGAGACATGTCTTTTGACAAGCCCCTTACTCCTTGTTTCAGGGAAATTTCATTCTTCCTCAAGATCTGTTCAGATGCTTAGAACGTTGGTGATACTGCTTCTGGCAAGGTTCCCAAGACTTCCAACTTTTGTCTTAGTCTTTTCCCTGTGCTCTGCTCTGCACTGCTGTGCTCCGCACTGAATGGAACTTAAGCACCCATTCCTCATTATTGTGTTTTTTTCATGCTGACTGCAATTTCAGGGTTTTTATTGTAGCACAGAAAAATGTAGAATTGAATATCATTCATTTATTGGAAGACCTTCAGTCATTGTGCCTCTACACATTTGTCACTGGCCACATCTTTTTCCACATTCTAGCTCTCTTCACATTTCTTGACCCTCTCTTGTCTTTTAGGCAGAACTGTTTTTACCTTGTTTGCTTATAGAATTCATGTGCTGTGCAAAAATAATAGGTTTATTACTATAAATTTAGGAACTTGCTATTATTGCTTCTACATTTTGATCTTTTCTCCTTCCTTAATGATTCTCTGGGGGGGCTGGGGATATAGCTCAGTGGAATAAGCGCTTGCCTAGCAAGCACAGGGTCCTGAGTTCGATCCCCAGTACCGCAAAAAAAAAAAAAAAAAAAGATTCTCTGAGAGTGGAAAGAGGAAGGACAAAGATTGATTTATTATTGCTATGAATAATGGTACTTTTCAAAGGAAGCAGGAAAACCTCTGGCCAGTTGTAGCTCTAAATATGGAAGTTTAAATCCTGCCATATTGTATTATTTAGTGTCACTATTTACTAGTAATGGAATCCCAACATTTCAGAATTCATTCATTCTTGCTTTCCTTTTTGTCTTGGAAAGAATTATTTTATCTGTAGGTTGTAGTAATTAGAGTTGAACATAAATTTTGTATATGCCTTACAGATGTGCTTAAGTCTATGGAAGAATGATGTACCATTATATATTTATTATTTAGTGCATGCTTGGCTGTTATAGAGAATCTTATATAAATTATATACTTTCTCTGTACTTTTAACATGTGTTTGTAATTTCTAGTCACTTTAAAATTTGAGAAATTTTGTAGCTTTTAAGAAGTTACATAATAGGTTGAGTTTCCCTTATCCAAAAATGCTTAGAATCAGAAGTGTTTCGGATTTCAGATTTTTGAACATTTACGTATACATATTGGAATATTTTAAGGACCAAGCCTAGATATTAGTCATTTATGTTTAATATACACTATATACACATAGCATGAGATAGTTTTACACAAAATTTTTAGGGTGCCTGTGTATTACTAGAACCTATCCTAGGAGGCAGGTGTGGAATTTTCCACTTGTGGCATCATGTTGTCAAACAGGAAGTTTTGTATTAAGCATTTTGAGTTTTTGGATTAGGCATGTTCCACCTGTAGTTTATTGTCTCATAGCTTATGAAATAATGCTCTCTTAGAGGTTTTCTGAAGTCCTGAATTTACAAGTATTTTATAGTTCTTTCCCTTGAAAATTCTGATGGTGACAGATTCTAGAATTTATCTTTCAGTTCTGTTTTGAAAGAACTAGAACTACAGATACAGATAATCTCCTGTTTAATGACCCAAGTTATGGTCCCATGACTAGGTGTTAAATGAACTGGTGATGAATTTGCCTTTATTTGCATAATTCATATATAGTACTGTAGTATATAACAACACAAAACTGCAGTACTGGACTACAAGAACAAAAAAGAAGACATTGTCACTTTATAAATGATATATACAGAACTGTACAAAAAAAAAGATGGATTCTAAGTAAGTCTGAGCAGCAGGTCCTAAGTCTGAACAGCATGCCTTGGTTGTAAGTCCAAATAGTCCTTAACAATGTAGGTTGTTCAACGAGGAATATCTGTAATATATCATGGTTTTGACTGTCCTTTACATCAGTGTGTAAGAACATTGAGGTCGAGTTGAATTTATTAGAAAACAGAGACAATGATAAGATGATAATGTAGTTTTAAAATTAAGAATCTTACTGGGAAAGAAATGAAAATTAAGACTTTAAAATGAGAACGATGGATTTGATATTTAGAAAATTATTTAAGGTATTCTAAATGTACCTCTTTTTTGTATTTTATGACACAGACCTCAATAGAAATCATTGATCAAAATTTTTGCAGTTCCTGTTTTTCAAAGTTATTCCCAAAAGTTTAAGTCAGGCTATCCTGTCTGCTTATCAGTATATAGTGTAAATTTGCCTCAATGCTGCCATCTTGTGATTATTTTGGAGATCTTAACATGGCACCTAAGGTGATGGAGGACACAAAGTATAACCTGCAGGCTGCTAGCCACAAGTTTCTCCCTGCTTTTGAGAAACTGAGTGGAGATGGGTTGCTGTGGCAGAAGTATTGAGTGTTGTGAAACCACTTTTTGAGATTGCTAAACAGAGGAGCATTCACATAATACGGTTATTTTTAAGATGAATGTAATTTTATCAGATTAATGCTGAATTATGTCCAATACCTACTGTGTGCTAGGTGCTGTTATCAGTACTAGTAGTATAATCCTAAACAAAGAGATAAAAATTAGAGTTTCTAGAGTTTGCCCTTAGTCAATAAGATACACATACACATGTTAACTAATAAAAAATAAAGTTAAGTGAAGTGATAAAGCAGGAAAGAGGGGCAATGAATTATTGTGGGTAGGTTGCTTTGAACTGTTAGATGGAGCTTTCAGAGAAACTGAGGTGACTTTTGAGTAGAGATCTGAAGGATGTAGGGAAGAGTACTCTACGTGTCAGGGAGGCACATCCAGAGGCCCCATACCTGGAAGTCCTGATGCATTGAAGAAAATTGAAGCAAGGAAGCTGGAGTAGAATGTGGAAGGATGAGAACAATAGGAGATGAGCTCAGTGTGTCTGTGAAAAAGAAGTTACAGATCACACAGGGCCTTGTAGTTTATATGGCATTTAATCTGAAATGGAGGCCATTGGGCTAGAGGGTTTCAGGCAGCTGAATGACATGCTTTGATTTTTACCCTTTGAGAGTTCACTGTGGCTGCTGTGTTTAATGGTGTGTAAAGTCATTTGCTACAACCTTCCTTCTTTTATTAGCTGCCGGAATAGGTTTACTTTATATAGATCACAGGAGCAGTAAGATAGAAAGGACCAAAGTTGGATAAGGATGAGAGCAGCAATTATATGCATATTGTCTTTTACACATTTTTAAAAATTATACATTATCAGTTCTTATTTTTTCTTTGTGGTACAGGCTAATTGAAATCAGCTTATTCATACTTGAAAAATGTTGTTCATGTCTCTTCTATCTTATAACACCTCATTACATCTCAGATTCAAATCTTATAATAAACTCAATATGAGTTAGCTTTGCCATACAGGTTTTCATGAGGATTAGGAGGTTGGGGATGAGAATGAGAATGATGTGAATGTTTAATTTTTTGTGCTCTTGACATATTTCTGCATATTCTAAATTCACTGTGTAATGATTAACAGTGGTGGGGTTTTGCTTTTTTCTTTTTTGAGTGTCTTACTGTACAGTCCACTCAGCCTTAACCTCCTGCCTCAGCCTCCCAAGTTCTGAGATTACAGGCATATGCTACTATGTCTTGCCCGGCAGTGCTGTTTGATCAGCAAATTAAAGGAAATTTAGCAGACTATGTCTTAATCTAGGGGATTTATTCCAATCATTTTTTGCTTGTAGTTCATCAGCTAAAATAAACCTAAAGTACAGTACTTTTCTAAGCTGTACTTAAAGAAAAACCAAAATTGTCACTTAGTTAAAATATGACCTTTATCAGTAATGGTATTTTTTGTATAGTTTCCATTTTTGTTTTGGTAGCTGATAATGTATTGTTTTGATGCTTGGACTTGTGACCTATTAGTAGGGAAGTATGTGGGTTAATTTGATTATGGCTGCATTGCCATGTATTCCTGAAAACTTATATAAGTTCAGTGTTCTTGGCCTAGAGCCTTTATTTGGATTAACAAAATTAGTTTTCATCTTTATTTTTGCACTGTAACTATCAGACTATTTAAATTTAACTTGTATGACTGAGACTAACCAGCAAGTAGTTTTGTGTTATGGATAGGCAAGATCTAAGACTGTGGTCATCTGGCAAGTGACAGAATAATTTAGTTAAAGTCACTACCGCAGCTCAGAGTAACCAGGCAGCTGTTGGTCTGAATCACTGTGCTCTCATACTTTGCTTTCAGAAGATTTGAATGTCCTCAGTAAATTTGATTTGGGATAGACAAAGCCTACTGATACGAAGTGTTGAGCATATATAAAAGAAGTACTAGCAACAGTAGTATTATAGGGAACATAGAGGGACATATAGAGACAGTTTTGCTAGGAGTTTCTTAGGTATGATTTTAAACACAGTATCTTAGAAACCTTACTGCTTCTGAGTTCTAGTGATGAAAGTATTTTAAAAATTATTTATTTTTAAAATTGTATATACTTATGGGGCACAGCGTGACATTTCAGTATATTTATACAATCTGTAGTGATCAGATCAGGGCACCTGGCATACCCATCACCTCAAACATTTATCATTTCTTTGTGTGGGAAATGTTCAGAATCTTCTCTGGTTGCAACTTTGAAATACGATTTAACTGTTGTCAGTCATAGTTATCCTACTGTCCTATAGGGCATTAGAAATTATTCTTACTGTCTACCTGCACTACCAATGGTTAATGGAGTCATTAACCATTAACTCCACCTACCCCCTTTCAAAGCTTTGGTAATGACTGTTCTTTGCTTGTATGAGATCAGCTTTTTAGTTTTCAGATGTCAGTATTTGTCTTCTGTTCCTGACTTACTTCACTTAACATAGTGTGTTCCATTTCCATCCATGTTGCTGCTAATGGCAGAATTTCATTCTTTCCTATGCTGAATAATATTCCACTGAAGACTCATGTTAAAAAGGTGGGAAGACAGATTACTATATGGTTTTAATTTTTTAAGAGTACACTTCCTATGCTGAAGGAAGGCAACAATCTATTTTTCATATTTTCTCTTTGTCCTTGAATGTTTGCTCACTTAAAGCAGTAAAATCTATCTCTCAGAAGTGGTAGCCTGATGAGTTGTTTTTTTGTCCTTATATATGTTAATTATGATAACTTACTTGAAGTTGTGATACTGTTCCCAATTTGCATGTAGCTTTCTAATCTTTATGTGTGTTTTTCCAATTCCAGTGACAATAGTTTACATGGTTATTTATCTGAATCCAGCTTCGTGTGCATTTTACATTCAGACTACTAAAGTGATATAATGTGCTTTATTGTTGAACAGAGTAGTCTGATCTGTCTTTAATAGATCATTACGTTCAACTGTGTCTGTATCTCCCTGGAGGCTGCTTTTTCCTTACTTTGCTCATTTTAAAGAGGGTGATGGAGGAGAGAAACTGAAGAGGAAGAAATGTTTCTTGATTTTCATTTCCTCTGAGATGATTATTATTTCTCATTGAACACACTGTTTTCTGAAATAAAGGTCTTTCCATCTGCTTTTGTATGTGGATGTGGTTGGAGTGAGGGTTGGCTGTTGTTTATTAATGGTCTTTTCTCGAAAACATTTATCTTCGCAAAATTTCAGTATCCTGCACAACAATCAATTTTGCTGACTTGAACACATTTGTATGATTCAGCTAAAGCCATGCTTTCCCACCCTCTTTCTGTTTTCATTGTGTTTATTTTTTACTTTCGTCAACAGTCAACTAGAATATAGCTCCATGAGAGTGTAGGGGCTTTATCCTCATTCACCACTGTATCCTCAGCGTCTAGAACAGTGCTTATTAAATGTTGGTCTAATATCCATTTCTGTCCAGGGTGAACAGGTCTCAAAAACGAGGTACCCACGGATGAATAAAAAAGAAGAAAAAGAAGTACACGAGAGACAATGTCCTGGGATCAGGGGGCTTACAGTTCTCCTGAGTGTAGCCCCGAATCACCTTTTCCATAACCTTTTATTGAGACAAAACAAAAGAGGCACCTGGGCCACTGGGGTGGATATCAACCGTTTTAGCAAGAACAATACAACTCAATTACCATAGGCCTGAGACTTGACTAGATAGACATCCTGTCACCAATCCTTTTCTACATAACATAACACAGCAAAACATTCAGTGTAGGCGCCAGGGCTTACAGTTTTTGTTAAACTTCCTCCAGAACACAACAACCTAGGTCCGGTTATACCTAAGGCAATACATTGAAAGATTAACTAAAGAATGCCTTCTCCACAATTAAATATTAAGGAATTTATGCACATTTGCCTTTTGTGATTTCCTTTATTGGCCAGAACTTTAAATTTAGGAAATCACAAACTCTAAAATTTCTTTCTCAACCAAAGTTGGACTTCTACTTTTACAATTCTTTAACCTCTTGTTGAATTCTTCTTTTGGATTTTTTCGTTAATATTAGGAAGAATTTATTGAGAGAAAGAAAGCTTCTGAGACAGAAGGGGACTCAAAAAGTGGTTTGCCACTCATTTGGATTGCTATACCTCAGTTTGTCATCCTCCTTCTGTTTATAATGCCTAACCTAAACTGTTATACACCATGTTAGAAATGTTTATTTTTACATTCTAGTAGCTATCACTTTTTGATTTATCTTGTCAATCTTGTTCTTTTTGTGGATTCACTGTTTTCAGAGGTGCTAAGAAGGTTGTATGTACACATTGGTTGGATTCACTACAAATAGATGCTTTCAGATCTTTCCTTCATAGGTAGGGCTGATCAGCTGTTTTACTCCCATCACTAATCAAGTTCCTAACACCTTCCACACACACAGTTCCAGAACTCGTCTGTGCTCCATAAATGCCCATGTCTATACTTACCTATGTTTCACTTAGCATGTGGATATTGGCTTCAATTGTAGTGAAAAAATTGAGGGCATTTTACAGAAACTCCCTCAACTTTTTCCTCCTGTATTTTGATTTCTCTATGTTAATCTTTTCTGATTTTACTGTGACTGAGGAATGTGTCTCCATTCTTGGCTCCCGCCAATCTCACACCTCTCATTTTTCTTATCAGTTATCATTTTCTCATATTTTGTCTACCCAATCCCTTCCCTACTTTTAGCAGGTGATTTTATTTGCTATTTTCTAGAAATAATTGAAGGTATCAGAATTGGCACCTTCAAATTTCTGCTCTTTAGATATCTCCACGATTCTACTACTACTACTCCACCACCCTGCCGATCACTTTACTCATGCCTTAAAACCCATCCTCTTTCTAAACCAGTGTTATCTGATAGAACTTTTGTGCAGTTGTTCTGTGTTGGTTCTGTCTAATATTTTTACCACTATCTAGAGGTATCAGTACATCAGGCACTTGTAATGAGACTGATGGTTGAGCATGGTGGCACACCCCAGTAATGCCAGCACACTCCAATAATCCCAGCACTTTGAGAGCCTGAAGCAAGAGATTGGTAAGATAAAACAAAGAATAAGGCTCACTGGAATGCAGCCTGGGCAACTTAATTTAAATGTAATAACTGCATGATGTAGTGGCTACCATGTTGAATACAGCAGCTCTAGACCTTACTGCTTATGTTCCTATTTTTTTCTTGAATTGTTTTGAGCCCTTTTGTCTTCTCTCATATTTAGATAGTTTTTCCCATCGTAAGTACTTAGGATATATTAAAACTCTTTGTAATTTTTTTTAGTATCTCGTATCTGCTCTCTCTTCCTTCATGGCAGTTTGTTGGTTTCTATGAGTTTAGTTCTTCTCCTGTCACTGAAAAGGGCTATCCCCAAGAGATTCTCCCTCCCCCCATAGATTTTTTATCTTTCTAAAATTGTTGATTGCTGTCAGCATCTTGAAATTCTTTTGTCACCGCTTCTGTTGATTCTGGGCTTTTTTGCCCTGTAGTGCTCTAAAATGTTGGCATTCCTCTGTCTCAGACTTCCTGTTTCTCAACTCCCCTAGCTTTCTCCCCTTTTCACCCACTCTACCTTATCACTGACTTCTGTTAGTTGTCACTGATGTGTTGGTATCTTTTAAACCTATGTCTAGTCTGTTCTCTCTTAAGTTCAAATACCAATGTCCAAATCACTGCTGATATTTGTTTTGGAGTATTTCTAAGATATCACAGTCCTATACCATATTTATTCATTAATTTAAATTTATTTATTTCAGTCTTTTTGAGACAGTTTCACTATGCAGTTCAGGCTGGTGTTGAACTCACTTTGTTGTTCAGTTTGACCTCGAATTTGCAGGAATCTTCCTGCCTCTGTCTCCCAAGTGCTGGGATTACATTATGCACCACCACAGCTGGCTTAAACTTTTTTTTATTTCATGAGAAAATAAAACAAAATTTCATAATCAAATAATGAGAACACCAATAGTTATTACATTGTCTATTGTTATCTTCAGAGTAGTTATTCAGAGTACAGGGCATAAACCAAAAGGATTCTGACAGAAAAGAAACAGCACAAATCTTTCTTTTCACTGAACCAAGATAAACTAGTAGTATAAATGAAAACAATTAGCATGTATGTTGAAATGTTCTTCAAATTACGGAATTTGTAATTTGGGGAAATAGTTGAACTTCTCCCTCCTTCCTGTTTATCTGTTCTTTTTTGCTTTTTATTTGTGTGTACATACGTAAGAGAAGCCATGCAATATTTGAGCTCATGTGGCTTATTTCTCTTAACATTCTCAAGGTGCATCATTTATCTATGAAGGCCTCAAGTTTATCTTTATGGCAATGTAGTACTCCCTTGTGTATATATAGCACATTTTCCTTATCTATTCATCTGCTGATGGACATATACACTGTTTGCAAGACCAAGCTGTTATAAATTGTGCTGCTGTAAACATGGGTGTGCATGTAGTCCTGTAATATGATTTTAACTCTTGGGATGATACCTAGGAGGGGGATAGCTGGATCAAATGAAATTGCTTGTTTTAGTTCTTTTGAGGAATTGCCACACTGATTTCCATAGTAGTTGACTAGTTTACATTCCCTCCAACAATGTAGTGCAGTTCCTTTTCCCTAACATTCTGCGATCGTTTGTTCTTGATTTTTTGATGATGGCCATTTTTCTTCAGTAAGATAGTATCTCAGTGTTGCTTTAATTTGCATATCGCAATGGTCAGTGATGATGATAACTTTTTCATGTATATATTAGTTATTTGCACATCTGAAAAGTATCTTCATTTCACCTTCCCCTTTGTTGATTGGGTCTTTTATTTTTGGAGAGGTCTAATTCTTTTGAGTTCTTTGTATATTCTTGATGTTAGTCCTCTGTAGAATAGCAGGCAATAATTTTTTCCCATTCTAGAGGTTCACTCTGTTGATGGCTTCCTTTGCTGTGAAGAAGCTTTTTAATTTGATACGTTCCAATTTTTTGATTTCTTGTATTCTTTCTTTATGACATTGGGGTTCTGGTCAGAAAGACCTTGCCTGTGCCTGTGTCTTCAAGAGTTGTACTTAGCAGTATTTTATCTTCCAGTAGATTGTGTTTCTAACATTTAGACCTTTGATCCGTTTTGGTTTTAGCTTAGTACATGATGAAATATATGGGTCTGAATTCAATCTTCTGCATGTGGTACCCATTTTTCCTAGCATCATTTATTAAAGAGACTGTCTCTCCTCCAGTGTATGTTTTTGACTCCTTTGTCAAGATAAAATAGCTGTTCGTACATGGAGTTGTTTCTGCTTCTTCTATCTTGTTCCATTGATCCACATCCATATTTTTAGCACAGTACTGTGCTGTTTTAATCACTGTAACTTTATAATATAACTTCAAATCTGGGCTTTTGATGCCACCTGCCTTACATTTGTTATCCAAGATTGCTTTTGTTATTCTGGGTCTCTTCTGACTCCATATAAGTTTTAGGATTGTTTTCTCTAGCTCTGTGCAAAATCATATTGTATTTTGATTGGGATTGCATTAAATTAGTATGTCAGTTTTAGAAGTATAGCCATTTTGATTATGTTGATTCTAACCCAGAATAGGCTGTATTTTTCCATTTTCTGATGTTCTTATTGATTTCTTTTTTACTATGATGCAATTTTCACTGTAGAGGTCTTTCATTCCTTAGTTAGGTTAATACCTAAGTATTTAATTTTTTTTATTTTAAAGAGGATAAAAAAGCACTAACAAAATAACAACAACATAGACCAAAAACAAAACAAAGCAAAAACAATAAAAATGATACAGGGTTTCAAAACTGAATGATAGGAATTAGCAGTGGTTGTTATGTTACATATTGTTATCTTCAGTGAAGTTGCTCAGAGTACCAGATGTAAGAATGCAAGATTGATCAAACCATTAAAGAGAAAAAAATAATAAAATAAAATTAGAGACAGTGGAGCTTCACTAGACAAGATGGTAGGAACTCACCAACAGTTGTTATATTGCATATTGTTGTCTTCAAATTAGTTGTTTCTTTTTTTGTGCTATTGAGAATGGCATTGTTTTCCTAATTGCTTTTTCAGTGAGTTCATTATTAATGTATAGGAATGCTGTTGATTTTTGTGTTTGCATATTGTTTGATCTTTTTAATGATTTGTTGCATTGTTTGCCAGTATCTTCTTCAGGATTTTTGTGTCTATGTTCATTAGAGAAATTGGACGGTAATTTTCTCTTTTGGTGGATTCTTGTCTGATTTGGGCATCAGGATAATGTCAGTTTCTGAGAATAATTTTGGAAATATGCCTTCCCTCTCCATTTCATTAAAAAGTTTGAGGAGTATAGGTGTTAGATCCCGAAGTTCTTACAGAATTCAGCACTATCAAATTAGGTCCTGAACTTCCCTTAGTCGGTCATTAGCTTTTTGTTATTGTTTGTTTTGTTTTAAATTACTGCTTCAATTTTATTGTCTGTTACTGGATTGTTCAAGAGTTTTAAGTATTTTTGGTATAGTTTTGGCAGTTCATGTGTATCTAGGAATCTGGTTTTTTCAGTTCTCTAATGGTTTGGCATATTTGTTACGCAGTTGATAATAATTTTCTGGATTTTTGGCAGTGTACATTGTGATTTCACTCTTTTCATTTCTAATTGCAGTAATTTGTGTCTTTTTTTTTTCCGTTTAGTAGGATTGGCTAAAGATTTGTCTATTATATTTACTCATTCAAAGAACTACCTCTTCATTGTTTTTTAGCCTCCATTATTTTTGCTCTGATCATTATAATTTTGCTCTCTGTACAGGCTCTAGGTTTGGATTATTATTATTTTTTTTATTAAAAAATAAAAGTACAAAAACATATTAACAAACAGATACCAATTAGCATAAAAAATAGTACAATCACAACTGATCTATAGACAAGGTGACATGGTCTCAACAGTGGTTATTGCTTTATCCATTGATACCTTCGAAGTGTAAATATATGAACCCATATACAGACATGCAAAATTGGTCAGACCATTAACCCTCTCAACAACAGAAAAACACAAAAACCAAACATCCAAAGACAGAAAACAAAACAGGCAAACAACAACAACAACAACAAAAAAATCACCAATAGTTGCTGCTTTGCATATTGATATCTTCGAAGTGTGTGTTCAGGGTAATACGTACAGACATACAATATTGATCAAATAACCCGTCATCAATTATTCCTTAGCATTAAGTGATATAATACAATAGTAGAACCATGTTAGCCCTCCTGCATATATGTATATTCATATATACATACATACATTTCTGTCTCTTTTCTCCTTTCCCTCGTCCCATCTGTTCTTTGTTTTTGAACAGATTTCCTTCATGTTTCTTAGTTTATATTCCCACGCTCGGGTTCTTACACCAGTGATACAATGCATTGCCTGCACATGTATCGCTGATTTATTTCACTTATGAGTATGGACTCCAGTTTTGACCACTTGCCTACAAAGTCCCCAAAACTATCTTTCTTTAGAGCTGAATAATATTCCATTATATAGAAATGCCACAATTTTTTAATCCAGTGTTCTGTGGATGGACACTTGGGTTGCTTCCACATTTTAGCTATTACAAATTACGCTGCTATAAACATGGGTGCACATATATCAGAGTGATATGATGTTTTCAGATCTTCTGGGAAAATACCCAGAAGAGGAATAGCTGGTTTGAATGGAACCTCTAGACCTAGTTTGCGGAGAAATCTCCAAACGGCTCGCCACAGTGGTTGCACCAGTCTGCATTCCCACCAGCAGTGTAATAGAGTCCCTACTTCTCCACAGCCTCGCCAGCATCTGTTATTGGATGACTTTTTCATACTAGCCCGTCTTACTGGGGTGAGATGAAATCTCGATGTTGTTTTTATTTGCATTTCTCGAATGACTAAGGCTGTGGAACATTTTCTCATATATTTATTTGCCATTTGTATTTCTTTGTCTGAGAATTCTGTATTCATCTCAGATGCCCATTTCTGGATTGGGTCTTTGAATTTGGACAGGTACATGTTTTTTAATTCTTTGTATGTTCTAGATAGAAGACCTTTGTCTGAGGGACAGCCAGCTAGGAGTTTTTCCCAATTTGTGGGTTTT